>UESW01002800.1:77372-199134 GCA_900491605.1 Calamus simplicifolius | reverse complement strand
AATCTTATATTTTTTCTTGATTAATGTCATCTATCTTAACAGAAATTATTTCACCACATTATGTAATATACTGGGTCTCTATTTTACAGTTTTCTTCGTCAGAACTCAGAACTCTTTTTACAGTTTCAAAGGTCATATTTAATTTTCTTCAACTCTACGCATATTTTTTAAAAAAAAAAAAAAGAAAGAGAAAAAGTTTGTTTGAGTCTCTATTTTATAGTTTTTCTTATCCATTTGGACTCGTTTCAAAGATCATATCTAATCTTCTTCAATTCTGCGCATATATATATATATATTCAACTCTGAGTGATTTTTTTGTTCTAAAAAACAGAAAAAAGGAAAGAGAAGAGGGTGTTTGGGTCTCGGTTTCTTCAACATTTTCTCATTTCAAAGGTCATATCTAATTTTCCTAAACTCTCGATCTGTCTATATTTTTTTTCAAAGGAGGAGAACAGCCTGTTTAGGTCTCTATTTTATAGTTTTCTCATTTCAAAGGTTATATTTAATCTTCCTCAACTCTGCGCATATTTTGTTTTTGACACGTACGTTAACTTCTTCTTGTTCGTATGGGTTCGACTCTCCAGCATTGCGTGAATAACGTACGGTAAGTTGATCAATCCAAAAACGAAGTACCCTGATTGAGTTAGTAAATTACTATGAGTAGTCATTCGTGGTATCAATAATTGCCAATATGTTATATCACGTGGTATTTGATTCCGCGTCCAAGATATTTGATTGTGCAACGTATTATTTTCCTATTCTTTATCGGTATTATATAAATAATAATTATTTGATTTTTGATGATTTATGTTGGATGAATTAATTATGAATTTTGTACTATTTTTTGATTCTTGGTTTGGTTGATGAATATTACCTAATTAAGAATTATAAAATTTTTATTATTCTTCTGAATGCAGTTTCACCGACCATGGAGACTTCCCTTTCAGAGCGCCGTTCCTCAGACAATGCCAAGCTCGGAGACTTTCCCTTGGCAGCCTACCCATCCATTCTCGTCCATATGCTTACTTCTTATAAATTTGATCCGCAGGATCTTGCTAGACTTGAGGCAAGTAATTAACCATCCTTTCTATTTCTCTATACGTTGAATTAATAGGATATGCCACCCCTGCTGACCAGCCTCCTCTCTGTAATTGCCACCACAGGCCACATGCTCCTCCTTCAAGCGGCCTGCAAACTTTGCACCTGACTCCAGTTTATCCCTGCCTGAGGTTGCTGCGTTGGATATGTGCCTCAAAAGAGACATCTTTAAGTCGATGGCTGAAGAGGAGAGGGAAGCACTCAAACAGCGCTGTGGGGGTTCTTGGAAGCTAGTCCTCAAGTTTTTGCTAGCAGGTGAATTTTCTACACGTAGGGGGAAGCCTCAGGCCATTGCAGGCCCTTGTGACAGCATTGCCGTCGTGACCTCGAAGGGAGAGGTCTACACCTTTGGTGTCAATGACAATACTCTAGAGAATGGAACAGTACGGCTGCAGCTAATCAGGTGCTTGTAAAATTTAATTTCCTGTTGGTTTATGAACACATGAAGTTAGAAAGAGATTATAGAGAACATAACTTTTGGTGCTTTACAGATCACTTCAAGGCATTCGAATCATTCAAGCAGCAGCAGGAGTAGAGAGGGCAATGCTGGTCAGCAATGATGGTCGAGTTTATGCATTGGGGAGCGATAATTTTCAAGAAAGTTCAGTTTTGGGAGGTCATGATCCGAAGCTTGTTACAGAACCTCAGCTAGTGGAATCTTTGAAAGATATATTTGTTGTTCAGGCAACAATGGGCTATCAGTTCGCTGCAGTTCTCTCTAGAGAAGGAAAGGTTTATATTTTACCATACCGTGGTAATTTTAATGACAGAGAGCGCCGCCGTTTCCTGGGTCCCCTTGAGAATCTACTAGTGGTTCAGATTGGCGCTGGCGATTCCTGCCTTTCTGCACTTGTTTTCCAACCTCATGGCTTGTAAGTTTTCTTAAAAGTTAATATGCTTCTAACTTTAGATATAAGAAGAAAAATACTATGGAGCAAAGTTTTCTTATAATTAAGGTGAATTTAAAACACATTGGCATTCAAATTCCTTCACAGTTGTCATGCTATGCAGTGTGCTTGTAAGAGCTGATCATTCTTAGATGTCAGTATGTAGAAAACTTGATCATCTCTTCGGCTCTGCTGAAACTGTTTAACAAACAAGCATTTGAACGGAACTTTTTGCAGCATGAGAGCATTTAGAATGGCTAACCTTTTGCACTTGAAGACTTTTATTACCTGATTTTCTCAAAATTTATATTTTCACTGAAGGAACTTTGGTAGAAATTTATTCATTGTTTTGTTTATTTATTTATTTATTTTTAAACCAGGAACATTATTAGGAAGCATCCAGGTTGTTGCTTGCACTCAAAAAGCAAGCATCACTTTGCCCATTTTTCTCAAAACTCATCCAGACTTTTCATTGCAATACAGGACTGTGCACACTGTGGGCATTCATGTGGCAGTAATGGGACGGGGAGAAGTACAGAATGCTGCAATAAATTACCACCGCATTCAGACTGAGCATCTTAACGCTTTGAACCTCCAGCCTGTGTGCCTTGCAGCAGGTACCTGGCATGCTGCCGTTGTGGGACGAGATGGGCGGGTATGCATATGGGGCATGGTTGACCAAGGCTGTTTCGGCTATGGTAGTGGAAATATATGCCACCAGTTTCTTCCCAGGGTTGTGCCACATCTGCGGTGGTGTTTCTCTAAGTGTGTATCCGTTGTAGCAGGCGTGTTTAGCACTTTCGTGGTCATGGATTCTGGGGATGTCTTCTCATTAGGGGGTGCAACAACCTTAGCTATGGGTCGCTTAGTTTGGACTGATGATGGAGAGGTTTGCATGCTCATTCTACTTCTTTTACTTGTTTTCCTTTGTCTTAGTGAAGACGAACATGTTCTAGTGGTGGACTAGAAAAGCTACCATCACCAATCTTCTGTATGATATGATAAGCTTTGTAGAAATATATGTTACATATTAAAATTTCTTTCTCAAGAAGAACATCTGAAAAAGTTTTCACATAAAAGATACAGATGATGATACAGCTGAATATATGTTACATATTACAATTTCTTTCTCAAGAAGAACATCTGAACAATTTTTACAGCTGAAGATATGTTACATATTAAAATTTCTTTCTCAAGAAGAACATCTGAAAAATTTTCCACATGAAAGATAATGCAGTTGATACAGCTGTTCCTTTTGTTTATTCACAAATTTGTAAAGTGAAACCAGAGTTGTTGATTCATTCATTTTCATTCAGAAAGCATAATTTTAGTTGGAAATATAAGCTATCCTGTGGTGATTTTTATCATATTCTTTATACAAGAAACCTGTGTTTTGTATTCTTTTTGACTTGAAAAATTAAAGCAATATTGAATATAAAATGCTACTAAGTTCAGTGTTACACATATCAGAACCATTTTTATGAAAATTTACATTTTTTTTTCGACATACCATAAATTTATTAACATTCAATGCCTACTTAATTTTTTGAGTTTTGCTTTTGAATCACTGTTCCACAATTTTGCTAAGACTGCATTTTCTTGCTCTTAATGGCCATTAATGGCTGCATTTCAACAGTGATTTCTCTTTCTAGTGGACTTGACATCAAATGGTATATTTTGAAGCAATGTGATCAGTCACCAACAGCAATTTAATTTTTTTTTTTTTTTCGAGGTTGCTGAAATTTGAACATATTTTGATCCAGGTCCATTATCAACCAGACAGATGCGATCGAACGTTGGTTCCCTTGTCTGGTGGAGTCACTGAAAAGATTGCGTATATCATGGACACGAAGCCAATATCATTTAGGAAGCGGTTTAGACATGCATTTTTAATCCCAAAGGGAGGGATGGGCTATTTTGAGTTTGGAGAAGTCTGACCAATCATTGCTTTATTTTTTATTTTTGGGTTGGTTTCTTTCGTCCAGTTCGATTCGAAAGCAGATTCCTTTAGTTTTTTTTAATTGCTTTTCTTGTTTTTATTTTTATTTTTTTTTTATTTCTTAACTGAACATGTGTTCGGTATCTATTGTTTAATGGTTGTCTGACTTAATTAATCACCGTCTATTAATTGAAGACCTCTTTTAGCACTGCTAGATTTTTCTTTACTTTTTCGTTGCTCCAATAACTCAATATGGAGCAATGCAGTTCAGCCTGTTTGTATAACATTATTTGCCGGTTAACATTTACCACATGGAATATAAAAGCCATGGTCCAGTCTATCCTGCGACAACCAGCCCCAATGCGTATAAAGAAGCATCACAAAATCCCAAAAGTAGTAAAGATATCCGTTTTCGATAGATTTACTTTTTTTTTTTTTTTTTTTCAAAATTTCATGCGCAATCTCAGATATACTTAGGCTTTCCTCTCCTTGCTCTCCTCTCTTTGATGGTGTTTTGCATTTATAAGGAGAAAAAATAAGGACCTAGCCTATTTATATATATAAAATCTTAATGGGTTCTTCCATCACGAGTTATTATTGGATTTTAAACCCATACAAAATATCAACCACATCACAAACAGAGATGCACCCAAGCCCAAACTATATGCATCCCAATTTTAATCAACAATGAGCTCATCTGGCTTATATTATTAGATCAAATTCATTCAAGTCAGTTCATAAAATTAAAATCACAACCTCACATATGAAATTTTTTTAATATTCTCTCATTTGGGCAACTTTAATTGTAATTGATGAACTTTTAAAAATATTTATTTGTTTGAAAATGAAACTCATGTTGAATAGTCAAATTTAATATGACCATAATTTTGAAAATTGGGTCCTCTTATACAACACATCAAAAAATAATATGGTTCTATATACCAACATCGAATCATTGCAATTGCCAAATGTGATCCAATAAGTGATATTCTCTCTATTGGTCCATCGAATGATTTCTCATAAACCTTTATCCTTTAACTAAAGTTTGAGAAATCTCATTTGACACCTGTAATATGCCTAGCATGTCTTTAATATAATATCTCAAGATCTTTTTTTATCGTGTCACTAAGAAATATATATAACTAACACTTAAAATTGACACCAAATTTTAAGTTTTCAAAAATATAACATGTTAAATATTAGCAGTGTGCACATATAACTAAAAGTAATATGCTATTAATAAAACAAGTAATGATCATTATTATCAAATTAATGTACCTAAAAAATAAAATGGGTTCCATGATAATATGTGCAATAATTTAACTTGTGAGAGTTTAATAAACACAATCTGCTCCTACTAACCAAGTACATAAAAAAAAAACCTACAATACCCATGTTATCAACAAGTTTCATAAAAATAAGGACTTAGTCTTCTAATCAATGGATTAACAACCATGCTATATGTGTCAATGTGTTCAACAATAATATCTCCTT
Organism: Calamus simplicifolius; assembly: GCA_900491605.1. Lineage (NCBI taxonomy): Eukaryota > Viridiplantae > Streptophyta > Magnoliopsida > Arecales > Arecaceae > Calamus > Calamus simplicifolius. Next base: position 193,716 of record UESW01002800.1, on the reverse strand, counting down.
TCTTTACTAGCTTCCTAACTCAGCTCATCTAAGCCTTTTCTCAACTACATGGGGTCGACTCACTAACTTTCGAACTATAAGATATTTAATCTTCCCATGCTTAGATCTACTGGTCTTTTTTTTATTCTTGGAAAAGAACATAGCATAACTACTATTATAATAAATTTTTAGTAGTTTTAAGATGGAACCAAAAACACCAAGTCTTGAAATAATTCTTTAACCATATCGCCCGTGTTGCAGCTCTGCAACAAATTCAGCCTGCATTGTAGAGATAAAGATGTAAGTGTTTGCTTAACACTTTCGGAATACAACTCCTCTAGCAAAGATAAAGATATATGTTAAAGTAGATTTCATAGCATTTGAGCAATCAACAAAATCAAAATATAAGTAGCCAATTACTTCAAAGTTGTTCATCTTTCTGTAAACTAGCATAAAATCTTTTATTCTTTATAAATACCTTATAAATTTCTTAGCAGCTTTTTAATATTCCAAATAAGGATTTGAAAGATATCTACCCAAAACACTTACTGCAAAAGCAATATCTAGCCTAATACAAACCCTATGCATGCATCAAGTTGCAAACGACATTAGCTTAAGGTATATCTTTTATAGACTCCCTTTGAAGATCATTTTTTGGGTATTAGTTCAAGTTGAACTTGTCACCTTTTAGAAAAGGCATATCCCCAAGTTTACAATTTGCATATTAAATCTATTGAGCACACGATCAATGTAGGTTCTTTGAGAGAGTTCCAATAAGCCACAAGATCTATCCCTATGGATCTCAATACCAAGAACAAAATATATAATATAATATCAATATATATAATTTATTATATAAAATAAAAATATGTAGTTATCATATTTTTAGTTTCCATTATGTCATATCATCTAATATGAGTTCTTGTTATATCATGTCTTCTAATTCTGCTATGCTAAAATCATATTGCTAGTGTTTCTACTTTATAGGCAATCATGGTATAACCTCCAAAGTCATTAGTATTACTAATATTTTAGCCCCACAGGTAGGGTATCAACCAAGCAATAGCCCGCAAGGTCAAGGGTATTACAAGTGTATAATCTCTACGAGAGCTTCTATTTTCACCAAAAAAATTGCTTAGTACACCCCCCAATTTTTTTAAAAAAATTTAATTCCTAAACTACCCTTAAAACCCTTGCCCCCCTCTCTCGTACACTTCGCTCCAGTAGCCCCCCCTCCCTCGGCTTCCCCTCCTTCCCCGTTCTTTCGGTGACCCCCTCCCCTCTCCCTTGTTCGCTCCGGCAGCCCCTCCTCCCCTCGGCTTCTTTTCCTTCCCCGTTCGCTTCGGCGACCCCTCCCTCCAAGGCACCGACCGTCCTCCCCGACTTTCCCGTGCTCGAAAGGGGGGGGGGGGGGGAGGAAGCGCCGGAGCGAATAGGGAAGGGGGAAAAGCCGAAGGGAGGCTGCTGGTAGAGGTGGGCACTGGGCCGTGCCTGGGCTGGCACGGCCCAGGCCTGTGTGGCTGCTCCAGAAAATGGGTCATGCCTGGCATGACCCGTTTCCTAAAAAGTTTGGTGGGCCACGGGTTGTGCCAGGCCCAAGCCATGCCAGGCCTAGCCCGGCCCAGATGGACCATGGGACGAGCCGAGCCCAAGCTGTGCCGGGCCTGGCCCGGCCCAGATGGGTTGTTCCTAGCCCGGCATGGCTGGGCCTTGCCAGGCACGACCCATATAGGGATATTTAGGGTTTACATAATTTAATTTTAAGAATTTAAATTTTTTAGCTATCATATTAATTAAATTTTATTAAAAAGTATCTCTATTTATCCTTACGAATCATTTTTTAGTTTTATTTTTTTGATTATTTATAATATTCAACCATTGATTCATCTATTGGATCATTGAGCAACTGGTCCAATCTTCTAATTGTGTTAAAGTCTGCAAGTCTAGTTCTAACTATTGTATGTAATTGACTATAACTTATGAGTCACATTTGTAGTAATATATCACTAGTATATATCTTTTTGGTTACATTTGCATTATTATATTTAAGACGTGCTGCACGTTTGAATGTCACCCTCTTCAGCTTTTGTCCATTTATTCATAATTTAACGATATTAGAAGAAAAAAAATAACAAAAAGGAACAAAACCTACTAAGTTTAGATATTCTCATGAAGACTTAAATTTATAAGAAAGACTAGGTTGTTCAGTGCACTTTACGCATCATGAACGAGTTAAGCAAGAAAGTCTGGTCTCTTGACATTAACCGTGCTCTTGTTTAGCGAAACCAGCCAAAGAGCACAGTAGGCCTAGGAATCACCTTATGGACTAGTATGAGGACCAGACTTGCAAATGCTGCGCATCCGGTGCGCACTTTGTGCACTAAAGATCAATGCACAAAGTCTTTTTTAACATGAGAAAAGCTAAGATTGATGCTCTTGGAGCATAGAGTGTGCTTTAACAAGGCCTTTTGTATGGGCCTTATGTTATCCAGAGGCTTGAATTGGTGTGACTTCTAATAATATAGGTTTTACTTCCAATAATATATATATTAATTATTAAAGTGAGTCATTTCTATTTTTTTTCCTTTCTTATTGTATTCTAGAGGTCAGGCCTAACCTCCCTCCCTTCATATATCATTTTAATTTTAAATTAATAAACTGATAGGGGTCTATGCCAAACCTTTCATCATTAAGGTGGCTTCATATTAATTTATGGCTTCATTTTCTAATTTATTTTTTAAAAAAATATTTTTTAAAATTTATTAGGCCATGATGGGCTGTGCTGGCCCGATGGGACGACACGGCCCAGGCCAATGTGGGCCGGCACGATGGGCCATGCCGTGCCGGCCCACCGTACCGTGCGGCCCACTGTGCCGGCACGACGGGTCGGCCCAAGCTTGTCATGGGCCATGCCGGCATGGCCCATTTCATGCCGGGCCATGCGAGCCCATGGACGGCACGGCCAATGCCTACCTCTATTGTTGGAGCGAACCGAGGGGGGATCTGCCGGAGCGAACAGGGAAGGGGGGAAGCTGAGAGGGGCTGACGGAGCAAACTGGGGGGGGGGGGGGGGAGGGGGTTCGCCGGAGCGAACGGGGCAGGGGGGAAGCCGGGGGGGCTGTCGGAGTGAACAGGGGGGAGGGGGGCTGCCAGAGCGTACGGCGGAGGGGGGCGAGGGTTTTTTTAGGAATCAATTTTTTTTAAAAAAATTATGGGGTGTACTAAGCAATTTTTGCTGTGCAAATAGAAGCTCCCAATCTCTACAAGTAGGGTATCAACCGAGTATATTCCCTAAGGTCATGGGTTTTTCAAGTGTATAGAAAAGAGTGAAATAGCGACGGAATTTAGCGACATTTACATATAGCAAATAGCTTCGATCAGCGATGGCTTAGTGAGAAAAAATCGACGAATATTTTTCATCGCTATTTAGCACTCAAAATTTCCATCACTAGCGACGGATTAGCGATTTCCAGCATATTGCTCCACTGGTAAGGTATCGAAATCATCTAGCATAATGAGGTTTGGAATTTTTAATTTAGTTTCATTGTCTTCTATTAAATCTATTTGTGATCAATTCAACATCTTTATCAATTTATCATGAGTAATAACTAATCAATATCAATTATAATCATGGCAATCATGAACAATATGCAAGCATGCCATATTCATAAAATAAACATAATTGAATGATAAATATTTATTTATTTAAACACATAATATTTTTAGGCTTAAGGGCTCTATCAACCTTCTTGATTTTGAATATTCATCTTCTTCATCCTTTTAAACAATTAATTTGATATCAAAGGATCTCCATTGAACCTTATTTATATAAATTTTTTTAAGCAAATAGATTTTCTAATCTTACTAATATAGTAAAATAAATAAACTTTTTAGTTTTAGTAGGATATTGATTCCTTTAAGAAAACCAATAAGATAGATATCCATTAAATTTTTTGTTAAAATAGATTTTTAACTCATAAGACAAATAGGTTTTCTACTCTTTAAGATATCAATCTCCTAAAATAAATAAACTTCTTAGTTTTAGCGAGATATTGATTCCTTCAAGAAAACCAAAGAAATAAATATTTATTTAATTATTTAAAATAGATTCTTGACTTATAAAGCAAATAGGTTCGATCTTTTAAAACAAATAATCTGATTTCTTTAAGAAAACTAAAGAAATAAATATTTATTAAATATTAAAAATAGATGTTGACTCAAAACTAACTTCTAACTTATCCAACATAATTTTTAAAATATAAAAATTCAGATAGAAACACCAAAGATTATCCTTAGTTATCGTTAATGGTATTTTTGTAATTTACTTCAAGTTTGTTTAAATTGATCATAACTTTCTTAATTAAACTCCGATATGACTAATTTAAAATATAGTAGAAACCTAACTCAATATTGAACATTATGAATATAAATTATTCTTAATTATCATCAATTAAATTGATCATAATCTTTTCAATTAAACTTTAATTTTGACTGATTTAAAATACAATAAAAAGCTAACTCAGTATCAAATATTATGAATATAAATTTAATTAATCTCATGACACATTAATTTGATTGTTATTGCTTTCCCAGAACCTAGAGTCTTCAAATGCATGCAATGTTTCAGAGGAGTGATTGACCAGCTCATCCAATTTCGATTGGCTCACTCCTTCATCGTCCAAGGAGCCGGCGTCAAGAGGAGGCCAACCCCTCAATTCCTTTTCCAACTTGGTCAGGCTAAGTTACCAATAAACCTTATATGGGAGATTGGGCTCCCTGAGTTGAGAATCTCATTGGGTATCTAAACTAATATGAACAAAAATAATTTAAAAAAATATAATTATTTATAATTTGAATGTTGACTTAGTCCTGAATAGAGCAGAATGGAGAAAGCATATTCATGTAGCTGACCCCATGTAGTTAGAAAAAGGCTTAGATGAGTTGAGTTGAGTTGAGTTTAATTATTTAAAAATATATTCTTCACTTATAAAGCAAATATGTTCAATGTTTTAAAATAAATAATTTGATTTTTTAAAGAAAACTAAAGAGATAAATAACTATTAAATATTAAAAATAGTTTTTTTTTTGACTCAAAACTAACTTCTAACTTATGCAACATAATTTTTAAAATATAAAAATTTAGATAGAAACACCAAAGATCATCCTTAATTATTGTCAATGGCATTTTTATAATTTACTTAAAGTTAGTTTGAATTGATCATAAATTTCTTAATTAAACTCCAATATGACTAATTTAAAATATAGCAGAAAGCTAACTCAATATCGAACATCATAAATATAAATTATTTTTTAATTATTATTAATTAAATTGATCATAATATTTTTAGATTATGTTTGGTAGCCGATAATCTATCCAAACTATCGATAATTTAAAAGAGGCTCATCAGATAATTATGTTTGGTACGTATTTTGAATGGCAATCTATGATAATTAATCTGGATTACCTCATAAGAGATAATTTAGATTACCCCCTTCTACGGTATCGGTGTAGATCCGCGTAGTGGTAATTAATCTGGATTACCTTATGAGAGGTAATCCAGATTACCCCCTTCTACACTGTCGATGTAGATCCGCAACCCCATGGCCCTGCCGTGAAACTTCTTTCAATCAGTGGCCTCTGGCATCCTCAGCAGTTGCTTCGAATATCATTTATAAATATATATTTTTAAAATTATTATTTAAAAATATAATTTTTTAAATCAAATATAATAATATATAAATTTTTAACAAAATTAATTTAGAAATATTTTAAAATTTTGATATTATATGACTGGTAATCTATTTGTCATACCAAATAGAATAATCAATATTACTGTAGCATTACCTGAGTATACCAAATCAATATCACTGGTAATCTATAAGTGGTAGGCAATCCATATTACTATTCAAGATTACTTGGTTATGCACAAAATGTAACCTTAATCGAACTTTGATTTTGACTGATTTAAAATATAGTAGAAAGTTAATTCAATACCGAATATTATGAATATAAATTCAATCAGTCTCATGACACATTAATTTGGTTGTTATTGCTTTCACAGAACCCAGAGCCTTCAGTGTTTCAGCGGAGTGATTGACCGGCTCGTCCGATTCCAGGCTGGCTCACTCCTCCATCGTCCAAGGAGCCGGTGTCGAGAGGAGGCCAACCCCTCAATTCCTTTTCCAAAAAGCTCCACAAAATTTGATCTATAAAGGGCAGGGGGGCCAGGCAAAATCGAGAGTATGCCTCTCCATCAATGAAGGAGCCAGCCAAGCTATTAGCAAGCTCGTCTCCCGATTCAGAATAATGGGAGGACACGAGAGAGGGTAGGTTTAGCTGCTTCGAACTGGAAGTGGGGATGGCATGCTACTCTTTCGCTTGGGATTCTTCATTCCGTGCCAGAGAAGAATTTAGTGAAAGAACTCTGATGCCACAAGAGATTAATTAGTCTCTCCGCTTGACTTGGAGATCCTACTTGGCCGGGCTAAGCCACCAACAAAGCCTCATATGGGAGATTGGGCTCATTGAGTCGAGGATTCCATTGGGTGCCAACGAAGAAAGGACTATCCATAGAACAAGAAGTATCAACAACCTTATTCGATAGATAGTAGATTCTAGCTAGCTTATAATATACGATGACAATGTTATATTACAAAAAAGATAATATTTAAAGATAATTTTATAATGGATGAAAAAAATAGTAATACCCAATGAGGGGTAAAATTATCATTGCATTAATGCTCGCACACGTCGACAATTGGGTCAAGTCCAATCCCAATGTCCTGTCGGCTAGCTGTCACATCCACCAAGCAGCAAAGCCCAATCGCCCTCAGCGGCGTTGGGTCGCCCCGATGGCCTGAGCTATCTTCATACCTCGGCAGCCCGAGCTATCTTCATACCTCAGCAGCCCGAGTCATCTTCATACTTCGGTAGCCCGATCTATTTTCATACCTCAGCAGCCCGAGTCAACCTGTACCTCAAAAAACTAAATTATTCTTTGCCTCGGCCGGACTGAGGCCCCCAATACCTCCGCTGAATCCGGTGCGGGAGAGTTTGAATTCACGATAACTAAATAAGATTCCAAAATGAAGAATCATGTCCCAAAGTGGCCTAAGGGCCATAGGGGTAGCCTATAACCTACACAATCACTGAATCTCAAGGCATCAACCAGCTCTCCTGACCGTCGATCCTCTAACTGACAAGATACGGACCTTACTGACTTCGTAACGAACTTGATTCGAATCCATTTCGAATCTCAACAGCCTTCAGACCCCCGCAACATGCCCAAGGAACCAGTGATCGCCTATAAATACCATAGCCCTCAAATCTCTCAGGTACGCATCCATTCACTGGCTCTCATACTGAAAAACTCCATTGAAGCTCCCACAGAGTTCGGAGCTCCCGAAAGAAAAACCCATCTAAGGAAACTCTTCTGTGAGAGTCTTCTCCTTACATCTGCTTGCTGTGTATCTCCACTGACTTGGGCATCGGAGGGTCCCCCACGGAGGACAACTCCAAGAAAATCCTCTGCGCATGGATTGTCTTGTAGGTTCTACCCTGGGCGTCAAGATTGGTGTTTGGACCCGGAGCCAGAGCGCACCCGAGTCGGAGAATGGATTTCCACGGCAATAGATTTGCGCTAGAGGAAGGGCCTCAAGTCCCATAAACTTATAACCTAGGAGACAAGACTCAAAAAAAACTAGAAGAAGTATCCTCTAATGGCCAATCGAAGAAGAGCCACGTTCGAGGCTCAGCATCAGACCACCTCTCAAAGGCCTGATCCAATCAGCGGTGTGGCACCTCCACCACACTGCCAGCTGAAACTCCTTCGCCGCTAGCAACGGTGGTGACACTGGACCAGTTCGCCACTCTGGTCTAGCAGGTTCAAGCATTGACCCAGTTGGTCCAGGGGTTTCAGATAATTCTTGGCCCTACCGTCCCTGCTCCTCAGCTTCATGAAGAGGCCGCTGCCCCTGCTCGGCCAGCGATCTCTTCTTCCAATCCGTCGGAAGTAGTGGATTATCATCATCAGCCCGCGAAGGCAAAGCCAGCGCCACAGCGAGCTGGAGGGAAGAGCCCGCTCAGATCTAGGCGGGTTCGTTCCCCCTCTCCGGTGTCTTCCTAGGACTCAACACCGCTGCCGTCTTCCCATCGCCCGATCCCTCCTACCACTCCGGATGAAGGGATCAGGCAACATATGTAGGAGTTGCATTGAGAATGGCGTCAGGAGTTAGACATCGCCAAACAAGCCCCCCCTTTCCAGCCGAAAGTGAAGCAGGGTATCCCCTTCTCCGAGAGGATCATGAGGAAAGTGACACCCTTCATGTCAAGCTCCCTACCATCGAGCCATACCATGGATCCACCGATCCCGATGATCACCTGAGCAGCTTTAGATCCATCATGATGTTCCATGGAGCATCGGATGCGATCCTGTGTCAAGCCTTCCGTCCACTCTAAGGGGATCTGCCTAAATCTGGTTCAACAGCTTGAAGCTAGGTTCCGTTGATTCTTTCAACGAACTGAGCTGTTTGCTCATCAGCCAGTTCGTCAGCAACTGTTGTCAGCGACGGAGATCCGATTCCCTCTATGAGGTCAAGCAGAGAGAGGAGGAATCCCTGAAGAACTATCTTAGTCGTTTTAATATGGCCCTCCTAGAAGTTGACCATCTCAACCACGAGGTAGCCATGTCTGCCTTGGCAGGAGGAGTATCGATGGAGGGAGACTTCTACTTGGCCCTAGAAGTTAATTACTCGAAGAGCCTTTCGAACATGATGTCTTTGGTGGATAAGTATGCCAGGGTCGAAGAATCAAGGAGATCAACTTGAGTCGAGCAGCTGAAGAAAAAGGAGGCAAAGGGCTCAGATAAGCAACGAGCCTACCACCGTGCAAGCTCGCCTCGCCACCACAGAGCTCCTCCACCGTCGCCTCGAGACCAAACCCGGATTCTAGCTCGAAGGTTCGACCGCTACACTCCCCTCACCGTGCCAAGAGCGCAAATCCTGATGGAGATCGAGCGGTAAATTTCCCGGCCTCCTCCTCTTCGAGGCAATGCGACTTGAAGGGACCCGACCAAATACTGTCGTTTCCATCGGATTATGGGTACGACACTGAGGACTGTTGGTAGCTCCAGAATGAAATCGAGCGATTAATCCGATGGGATAGACTGGATCGGTTCAAAGGACCCCCTGAGCTGAACAATAAGGAGAATCGCCAACCCGAGCCTCGCCAGCTTCCTCCACCAAATCCCCCGGTCATCGGCAATGTTAATGTGATAGCGGGGGCCGATTCCCCATCTTCTTGGCTAGGCGAGGAGGAAAACCCGCCAAAGAAAACTCGAGTTGATGAGCTCACTTTCTCTAATGAAGACCTTCAGGAGCCTTCGAGCCATGGAATTCGCCCTGGTGGGCTTCACAGGTGACTCCATAGTCCCTAAGGGAGTTATTACTCTGACAGTCTGAGCCGGCAGTTGGCCCCGCGTGGCTACAGTGCTCATGGATTTCCTCGTGACCAAGCTCCGGTCTCCTTACAATGCCATCCTCGGCAGGCCGGGGCAGATATCTCTTAAAGCCATCATTTCCATTCCCCATCTCGCCATGAAGTTCCCCACTGAATGGGGAGTGGGGGTTGTCCGGGGAAGTCAGATCATAGCTCGGCATTGCTTTGTCACCAACTTCCAGTCCATAAAGCCTGAGGTGGACGGGCTAGATGCTCAGAAAGATTTTGCCGAGCAGCGGGGAGAGCCAGCCGAAGAATTAGAAGAAGTACCACTTGACGAAGCTCATCCTGACTGAACTATAAGGGTCGGGTCGCAGCTGGTGGAAAAGCTTTGGCAAGAATTAATTGAATTCCTTCGGAAGAATGCTGACGTCTTCGCCTAGTCCACATCAGATATGCCTGGAATCAACCCAGACGTCCTGATCCACCGCCTCAGCATGGACGAGACATTCTAGCCAATTAAGCAGAAGAAGAGGAGCTTCGCCCCCGAGCGCCAAAAAGCCATTGAAGAGGAGGTGGACAAGCTTATCAAAGCCAAATTCATCCGGGAGGTCAATTATTTCGACTGACTGACGAATGTAGTGATGGTCAAAAAGTTGAATGGCAAATGGAGGATCTGCATCGACTTCACCGACCTTAACAAGGCCTGCCCAAAAGATAGCTTCCCTCTTCCGCGGATCGACCAGCTCGTAGATTCAACTTCAAACCATCAAATGCTGACTTTCATGGATGCCTATTCGGGCTACAACCAGATTTGAATGGCGCCCAAAGATGAGGAGAAAACTGCCTTCATCACCGATCGAGGTATTTATTGTTACCGAGTTATGCCCTTTGGTTTAAAAAATGCAGGTGCCACCTAACAAAGGCTGGTCAATAAAGCCTTCAAAGAGCAAATCGGTCGAAACATGGACGTGTATGTTGACGATATGCTGGTGAAAAGCAAGGAGGCATCCCGACACATCGAGGACCTTGCGAAGAGCTTCACCACACTTTGAAAGTACCAGATGAAGCTCAACCCCACCAAATGCACCTTCGGGGTCAATTCTGGGAAATTCCTAGGCTTCATGGTCTCTCAGTGAGGCATCGAAGCGAATCCCCAGAAAATCCAAGCCCTACGGCAAATGGCCCCTCTGGGATCGGTCAAGGATGTACAATGCCTTACCAGAAGAATAGTGTCCCTCAGCCGCTTCTTTGCTCGGTCAGCCAAAAAGTGCCTCCCCTTCTTCAAAGCACTTTGATCAGCCAAGAACTTTCAATGGACCTCAGATTGTCAGAATTCCTTTGAAGATCTCAAGAAATACCTCAGCTCACCACCTCTCCTCAGTAGCCCGAAGCCAGGGAAAGTGCTGAATCTATACTTGACAGTCTCTGAAAACGCTGTTGGCTCGGTGCTAATCAGAGAGGAGAACAAAGTCCAAAAACCTATTTATTATGTTAGCAAACTACTCAAAGACACTGAAACAAGGTATACTCGGGTTGAAAAAATGGTCCTGGCTCTAGTAACATCGGTCCGAAAGCTACAGCCATATTTCCAAGCAGATAATGTCACCGTCCTAACTGACCAACCCATCAAGGCGATTATCCATCGCCTGAAAGCATCGGAGAGAATGACCAAATGGGCTGCCAAGCTGAGCGAGCACGACATTTAGTATCAGTCTCATCCAGCCATTAAAGCCCAGGTTTTGGTGGATTTCCTCCTTGAATGCACCATACCCGAAGATGGCTTTGCTTCGGATGCCCTTGGACAACCAAAGCCAAGCGCCCCATGGTTACTTCACGCCGATGGATCCTCCAGTGCAGGCGGTTCTGGTGCTGGCCTGGTCCTCACTAATCTGAAGGGTACAACTTTCGAATATGGCATCTGCTTCTCCTTTCCGGCTTCAAACAATGAAGCGGAGTATGAAGCCCTGCTCGCCGGACTCCGAATCGCCCACGAGCTTAAGGTCAAAAAACTAATTGCATACACCAACTCTTAGTTGGTGGCTGTTAGGTGCAAGGAGAATTTGAGGCTCGAGAGTCGAATATGATTCGGTATCTCCAAAAGGTGCACGATTTATCCTCCTATTTTGATGAATTTAAAATTATCCAGATCCCAAGGGCTAAAAACATGCGCATCGACCTTCTGTCCCACCTGGCGACTACGGAGTCAATGGATCTCGAACGGAGATTTCACTTGGAAGTCCTGGAGAAATCCAGCATTGCCGATGCTGACTAGATGATGCAGGTAGACACTGAACCGTCCTGGATTGATCCTCTACACAAGTACCTTAAAGAAGGACTGCTTCCCACTAATAGAAAGGAAGCAAGGAAGCTGAAAATACAGTCATCTCATTATGTTCTGATTGATAATCGACTATATAAGCGATCCTTCTCCATGCCATTGCTCAAATGCCTCCGACCATCGGAGGCCGATTATGCCCTTCGGGAAGTTCATGAAGGCATCTGTGGCAATCATCTTGGCGGTCGAGCCCTGTGCCATAAGGTGCTTCACCAAGGATATTATTGGCCGACGATGTAGAAAGATGCCATCGACCTCGTCCAAGCCTGTGATTCGTGCCAGAGGCACTCAAATATCCAGAGGCACCCTTCTGCGCACCTAACTTCCATATCATCCCCCTGGCCTTTCGCCAAATGGGGGATGGATATCCTTGGCCCTTTCCCCCTTGCAACGTGGAAAAGGAAATTTTTGTTTATCGCGATTGATTATTTCACCAAGTGGGTTGAAGCCAAAGCAGTCACCCAGATAATCGAAGCTTGAGCTAAAGACTTCGTGTGGAGGTCCATCAGCTGCCGCTTCGATCTTCCCTACACCATCATCACTGACAATGAGAAGCAGTTTGACAATCCTAAGCTCCAGAAATTTTGTGAGGATCATGGCATTCTTCATCGTTTGACATCGGTCGGACATCCTCAAGCCAATGGAGAGGCCGATGTAACCAACCAAACTCTCCTGCAGAGAATCAAAGCTTGGCTCAACCGGGCACGAGACAGATGGGCCGAAGAGCTCCACCATGTGTTGTGGGCATACCGAACTACTGAAAGGGTACCCACGGAGCAAACCCCATTCAAGATGGCTTTTGGCATAGAAGCTGTCATACCTGTGGAGGTCGGACTCCCCTCTCCTCGTGTGGAAGGTTACTCGGACGAATCCAATGATGAGCAACTCCGAACTAATCTTGACTTAATAGAAGAAGTCAAGGAGAAGGCCCGAATCTGAATGGCTGCCTACCAGCAAAGGGTAGCCCATTATCACTCCGTCAGAGTCAAAGATAAGTCTTTCCTCTCAGGCGATCTAGTGCTTCGGAAGGCATCCGTCTCAAAGCCATTGGAGTAAGGAAAATTGTCCCCAAATTGGGAAGGTCCCTACCAAGTTACGGAGGTAATCAGGCCTGGCACCTACAAACTTCAGGATTTGAATGGGAAATATATACCCTTGACATGGAACTCGGATAATCTCCGAGCCTATCATCAATAAGAGTACGCCCTCGTTAAACTTGCTTTGTCCATTTAAGTTAAGTTTAACTTTCAAAGACTTGCAAAGTTTCTATTTTTATGACTTTCCTTGAAAGCTGCAATGAGAAGCAGGTTTGGCTACATATTGAAACCTCGGCCGAGCCGAGTGATATCTCCGTACCTTGGCCGTGCCAAGTAAAATATAATCTTAAAGCCTCGGCCGAGCCGAGTGATGTCTCCATACCTTGGCCACGCAAGTAAAATATAATCTTTTTAAATCCTCGGCCGGGCTGAGCGATCTCCGTACCTTAGCCGTGCCAAGTAAAATATAATCTTTTTAAATCCTTGGCCGGACCGAGCGATCTCTGTACTTTGGCCGTGCCAAGTAAAATATAATCTTTTTAAATCCTTGGCTGGGCCAAGCGATATCCGTACCTTGGCCGCACCAAGTAAAATATAATCTTGAAGCCTCGGCCGAGCCGAATAATGTCTTCGTACCTTGATCGCACCAAGTAAAATATAATCTTGAAGCCTCGGTCGAGCCGAGTGATGTCTCCGTACCTTGGCCGCGCCAAGTAAAATATAATCTTTTTAAATCCTCGATCGGACTGAGTGATCTCCGTACCATGGCCGTGCCAAGTAAAATATAATCTTGAAGCCTTGGCCAAGCCGAATAATGTCTTCGTACCTTGACCGCGCCAAGTAAAATATAATCTTGAAGCCTCGGCCGAGCCGAGTGATGTCTCCGTACCTTGGCCATACCAAGTAAAATATAAGTTGAAGCCTCGGCTAAGTTGAGTGATGTCTCTGTACCTTGGTCGCGCCAAGTAAAATATAATCTTGAAGCCTCGGCCAAGCCGAGTGATGTCTCCGTACCTTGGCCGCGCCAAGTAAAATATAATCTTGAAGCCTCGGTCGAGCCGAGTGATGTCTCCGTACCTTGGCCGCTCCAATTAAAATATAATCTTGAAGCCTCGGCCAAACCGAGTGATATATTTCTGAACAATCTCTGAAGCCTCGGTCGAACCGAGTGATATGTTCTGAATAATCTCTGAAGCCTCGGCCGAACCGAGTGATATATTTCTGAATAATCTCTGAAGCCTTGGCCAAATCGAGTGATATATTTCTGAATAATCTTTGAAGCCTCGGCCGAACCGAGTGATGTATTTCTGAATAATCTCTGAAGCCACGGCCGAACCGAGTGATATATTTCTGAATAATCTCTGAAGCCTCGGCCAAACCGAGCAATATATTTTTGAATACCATCTAAAGCCTCGGCCTAGTCGGGTGATTTCTTAGACACTCTAATGTGACTAAGGTGCCCTATCATACTTCAGCAGAGGTAAGTAACCTTTCTCCACTCACCAGCAAGATTATATGAGTTATTTCTTTTCAAAGAAAACCTACTCCGCCCCCCTGAGTAGGATCATGTCTACCTCACAAATTAACAGGGCCGCCCAGGCCTCTCTCTGACTTAAACAGAGATGAACATCGCTGAAATGCCCAACAAAAACGAATAGCAAAAACGCTGCTAAACTAGTAAACTATGCTGCGATAGCACAATATGAGTAAGACAACTCTCAGCACAACCACGCTGGAAAAAGAAATAAGTAGTCGAAGAAGAAAGGGTAAGAACTTTCTTTATTAGCGAAAAATTACAACCTCCTGAGAGGCATTACAAGTGCATCATAGCATAGAAAATAAAGACAAATAAAATAAAAAGCTCGGCTGAGCAGCTCCGGTCGATAACGATATTTTTGCATCCGACCCAAGGAATCAAAAAAACCGATCGGCTCCATTGAACCACTGGTTAATGCCAAAGAGCAAAGTAGGCCATCCACGGATCCCTAGGACAGACGCGTTGAGGGATCCTAACCAGGCCAAAGACCTGTGGATGCTGATGCCGAAGATGCTTCCTCCCCCAAGCGGATGCTAGGCTGCTAGCCGCTGCCCAGCAACATGGATAGGGGACCAGCAGACCAACACCACTCTCCTCCCTCCTCACTCAAGAAAAGACCTCTCAGGCAAATGAACTGAGAGATCCAAATTGAGGAAGGAGGTGAGTTCCATGTCAACCATGGGAATATGTATGCTTTGTATTTCCTGTGGTCCCCATGGCAAGTGACAAAGGCCACACAGGAAGTGCACAGATGCGCTCCCCATATGACTCTGTGTGCCTCCTCATGCGCTCTCCATATGACCTCCGAGATTCCTTCCTTGAGGATTACTTGCTCTTCAGTAGCTACTCCATCACCCCAGCTATCTGGGATGAGCCAGCTCTCGAAAGGGAAGCTTGATCTCTCTGCTCTCAATGAAACAGGCGCCATGAAAGCCCTTATAACTCACGAAAAGAGAAGGTCTTGGGAGATGACCCAACATGGTCCGCTCTCCCCATTTTTATAGACAAACAAACTTGGAGCAACCATTAAAGAAGGGAGCCTCGGAATTCGAAATACCTTGGCCGCGCTGCCATGTGGAAGATTAAAAGAAAAGGGTGCATTCTGAAGCGCGCCGAACATGCCTCCCAGGCATGACGGAAGACGAAGATTTTCTTCTGATCTCGAATCAAGAGCCTTAAATGCAGGAAACCTCCCACAGGTCCTTAAGATATGGGCAGACCTGGGATATCCCTCTTCGAAAGCGACGCCGTCCAATGGCAGTTGAGTACTTAACATATACGCTAAAGGGACTAGCATTGGAAAAGGGCCAATAGGATAAATGCCTTAAGCAAAAAACAAAGCGTCCTTCGGCAAGCGGCGAGACCGTTTCATCTACCTGGGCGAAAAGCAAACCGACTTCTTAATTTGGATAGACCAAACTATTTGCTTAACCTCGGCCCCGACCGAGGTGTTGCCGTAAGTTCTAGCCGAGCTATCCTATGCCTTGACAAACCGAGCTGACTTACGCATTTCATACATTGGCCACCCCGATTTCCTTCGGGCGGAACCGGGATGATATTCTATGGTATAACTAAACAGCTTCATACATCAGCTTGACAAGTCTCTCTAGCCTCGATTAAACAAAGTACCCAGTTCGGAACCCCTGAGAGCAATCCGACCTTAAAATATGAATCGCATATGATTCATTTGCTATTAGAAAAAGAACTTCTAACTAAAAAGGTCATTCAAAGACGATGACCAAAGCAATAAGACGAACAAAAGGAGACAAAAGATTCATTCATTGAAATTTCAATCAAGTTACAAGTTGAAAAAGAAAAGATACATAAACAACCCTTAGGGTCAGGATTTGAATCGATGACATTCGGAGGAAGTTGACTGGGTCCACCCTCTTCAAATACGGTCGATGAAGGAACTTCAGATTCCTCAGCACTGGGCTGGAGACAACCCCCTGGAGCTGAGGCTTCATTAGTGCCTAGAATAGTTTCGAGGTCGACGTTCGAAATATCATCATACTCGGCTTCTTCGGCCCCCGGGGTACGGGTGTCAAATAGCTCGGCCTCAAGAAAAGACAGGTCTAACTCGAGATATATGGGAGATCTTCGACTGAGTCTCCTCCTTGCCAAACCAAAATGCGTTGGTGCAGGCCATTTTGTGCTCCTCGGAGAATTGAGCAGAACTTTTATATTCATCCACTGCTGAGGAGATTCTCCTATTAGCCTCAGCTAGTCGAGCCCCAAGTTCGGAATTCGTTTGACGGCTTGAGGCCAACTCCGCTTTCAAAGCCTCGATTTGGTTCTGGGCCTCGAGCCCGATCCTATCTATATGCAAACAGCGGATCGCCTGAGACAATGACCGAAAGAAAAGATACTAGAAAAGATACTAATAGATGAGAAGAAGCAATACCTCTTCCTTCCGCCGAGCCATTTTATCGCTAAGCTCGTAAAGCTTTTCAAGGGCCTTCGATTTGGCCGCTTTACTCTGCTGAAGACCTTCCTTGAGGTCGCTGATCCGGGATTGTTTATCCTCGATTTCTCGCCGATATTGGTTGAGATCAGCGGTGAGTTTGGCAATCTGATCTTGCTGCCATTTCAGCCGATCTTCCCTATCGATGAGTTTCTTATTCAGGCCGGCAAGCTGATCTTGCTGTCGCCGGTGCCTGCGCTACTCCTCCTCGAGCCTCTTGCTCCAGTTATTCTTCTCTTCGGCATGGCTGTTCTTCAGCTGATCCCACCTCTTGTCAAAATACAGCTGCATGGCACTGACCTCGTCAGCATGCTTTGACTTGATTTGTGATAGCTCCAAATAAGCCTTGTCCGATTGCTCGCGAAAGCCTTGGAGCTCTTTGACTTGAGCCTCGAGTCGAGAGGACCTCTTGACAGCGGCTTGGTAGGACCTGCTCATTTTATTGAGGTCCTCCTGGATAGATGACAGGGCCCAGGAAAGTCTGCTAGTTGAATCTACCCTCGTTCGGAGATCAGCGGCCTCCCTCCTTGCCTGGGCATAGGCCCCCATGGCCAGATTTAGGCGCCCACTTAGTGCCCTTGTAATTAATGCATTCTGCAGAGAGATTATGAGTTAGACAATGCGGCCGAGCCAACTGACCAAGAATTATCACTCGGGTACAACAACTTACTCGGGAGGCGTAGTTTGCAGCGATCATCACGAGAGCAGGGCTACTGATCTCGGGGAGAAGGAAAACATCCTTCAGCACCCCGAACCGCCCAAAAGCCGCATCAACAATATCTTCTACGGCAGGCTCGCCCACCAAGGAACCCTCTCTCCTATGTAGCGCAGGCCGCATTAAGGCGGAAAACATGTCCTCCACCTATGGACCAGAAATAATGGAGCCCATGGCCGAAGAACCGGCCTGAAGGGCTTCGACCTGAGGGGCCGCCATCCGTTCGGCCTCCTCCACTAGAGCTCTAGCCTGTGGGGCCCCGGATACTTCGGCCCCGACTGAAGGAGCCTTAGCCCGAGCATCCCCCCCGCTCGGTGATCCTTCCTATTCTTCTTCTTCCTCCTCCTCCTCTGTAGGCAACGCTTCGTCCCCAGTGGACTCTACACAAACTCCGGCTTCCTCCATGACACCCTCTGAAATAACAAGGGAGAGCCCTTTAGCAGGAGGCACCTCGGCCTCCACTGACCTTTCCACCGACGGCTCCGTGTGAACTTCAGAAGCCGTGACTGCCTCTTCTAACCCCTCGACCAAAACGAGGGTTCCTTCCTCGTTAGCCCGTGGTGTTATGGGGCTACCGGCTTCCGGTACTATCTCCTCAGCATCATCCGATATGACTACTATTTGGAGAGGAAAAACCTCAACAGCTCCCTCCAAACTCCCCCTAACGACTCCCTCTGCTACCTTGCCTCCCTCCGGCAGGGAAGTTTCATCGACCATAGCTAGCGCTCCCACTTCCTCTCTCTTTGGGAGGGGAGAATGGCGACCGGCAATATCCTTCTTCGACTCCTTCGGACGAGGCCCAGAAGGACGAGACTTTCTCTCAGACCTATGCATGTCCCCAGAACTGGAGCCCCTATGGTGCTTGCCCAGTTCCTTCCTCACTTGGCCCACAAATGCCGATCTCTCGGCTGAAAACACAGCAAACATTTAGTTAAATAGTAACGGAGTTACTTAAACATATCGACCACCAGAGCATAAACTTATCTTGGGGGTCAATGGAACTAAGCCCGATGGCGAAAAGGGCATCCTCAAATAAAAGAGCGTTGGCCGATAGCACCCGACCACCGCAAAGGGTTACTAGGTCCCTCTTTTCCTGCTCAGACAACTCTAGGTGCGCCTCCAGATCTTTCACATAGGTCGCCCATCTCCCTAGAAAATCCGAACCAATGTTCCCGTTGATAATGAAAAATCGGGACTTCCACTCCTTTATCGAGGATGGATTATCTGAAATCATTTTGAATGACTTCCGAGAGCCGATATAGGGCCACTTAGAGCTTCTCCCGGAAACCAAGTTGTAACAAACTCGAAATATGGGAAGAGTCGTAGTCACCCCAACGCAGCTACACATAGAGATGAACCCAATGAGATTGTGCCAGCTATTCGGGGCCACTATTGTTGGGCATATATTATAGAACCTCATCACCTCCTGCACCAACGGGTGAAGAGGGAACCGGAGACGTGCCCTGAGGCTTTCCTCGTAGAAAAAGATTCAACGGCTTAACTCCGTCGATACCCTATGCTCGGCCTTCGGCACCCATAGCGATACATCCCGAGGAACCCTATAATGGCGACGGATTCTATCCAGGTCATCAAGGGTTACCTTTGAGGCAACATCATCTGGACCCTTCATATTAGCTGAATAAGGGGCGAAACACGAACAAGAAAGCAAGGGCTCGGGGAAGAATGGAAAATCTCTATAGCAGGGGCGAGAAGGCGTTATAGAAAGAACGCCGCCCTAGCCCTCTTTAAATAGTGCCCCAAAAAGAAAGCCCTAGGCGATAAAACTTCCGATACATGCACCAAAAATGCAAGAGCCCTGCCATGTGGGACACCTGTAATCACGGCCTGCTGGAAACGAGGTGTTTCCTCCTCGTGTTGCGGCAAAAAATAATGATTAAACGGTGGCCCGTCATCTACAAGATTATCAGTGCCTGCCT
Source organism: Calamus simplicifolius (assembly GCA_900491605.1). Taxonomy (NCBI): domain Eukaryota; kingdom Viridiplantae; phylum Streptophyta; class Magnoliopsida; order Arecales; family Arecaceae; genus Calamus; species Calamus simplicifolius. The sequence continues at coordinate 174,273 of UESW01002800.1, read as the reverse complement.
TTTCGAATCTCCCAAATAAGATTATTCCGAAACTCTACTCCCTACATCCGAATTTACACTTCGGACTAGGGAGTGGGGGGCATGTGATGAGGGGTAAAATTATTATTGCATCAATGCCCATACACGTCGACAATTGGGTCAAGTCTAATCCCAACGTCCTGTCGGTCAGCTGTCACATCCCCCAAGCAGCAAAGCCCAATCGCCCTCAGCGTGGTACTTATACCTCGGCAGTCCGAGCTATCTTCATACCTCAGCAGCCCGAGTCATCTTCATACTTCGGTAGCCCGAGCTATTTTCATACCTTAGCAGCCCGAGTCATCTTGTACCTTAGAAAACTAAATTATTCCTTGCCTCGGCCGGACTGAGGCCCCGAATACCTTCGCAGAATCTGGCGTGGGAGAGTTTGAATTTAAATAAGATTCCAAAACGGAGAATCATGTCCCAAAGTGGCCTAAGGGCCATAGGGGTAGCCTAGAACCTACACAATCACTGAATCTCAAGGCATCAACCAGCTCTAAATCCTCTAATCAAGAAAACTTTAACGAAATTCTAGAATGATTATAAATTTCTCAGGTTGAAGTAACATCCCAAAGGACCATCCTATTTACGGTGTATTCTCTAAAATTCCCATCGAAGCCGCTTATGGAAATATATGAGTTTATAGTTGAGGCGAGGAGTGAGAGGGTAGTTGAGGTGAGGAGTGAGATTCTAATATATTAGGGAAGCCGAGATATAGAGAAAAGATTTATTTTTGAAATAAAGATAGCCCTATTTGGATAGATTTTCAATTGATTTTTATGGTCCCATAGCGTACTGCCCTCGCTATCCATATAGGCTTCTTTTCAAATACTCCTCTTATACAGTATATTTAGTGAGGCTTGTTGCTAATTACTCCCCTTATAACTATATATAGTCTTAGTTTTTTCTCTACCAAATAGTGTACAATAGAGAATTGAAAATAATTATAATTGCTTTTGACGAATCACGGATTAGGAATGATTGATAAACAAATAAACAGAGAATTTAAAGTTGAAAAAAGAAATCAATAATATTATTCATCAATAAAAATTCATAACAGATTGAAATCCTATTATTTTAAAGAAATCTAACATAATTATATAAAAAAATTCCTTAACCATTACTGTTTATATATTTTTAGAATTAAAATCCTAATTATTCAAAAAGAGTCTAAAATATAATTATGTAAAAAAAATCGTTTGATGTAACTAATTGATGACCAATTAGAAAATAAATCATTAATTAGGATCAAAAAATAAATTATTAACTAAAATTAGAAGTTTTAGATCTCTAAATCAAGAGAATCTTATATATTTAAAAAGATTTTTAAAATTAGAAAATTCTATTACAGTGCATAATTATGATAAAAATTTAAATACCTTTTTTATTCTTCTTATTAATATGTAAATCTTATATTTTTTCTTGATTAATGTCATCTATCTTAACAGAAATTATTTCACCACATTATGTAATATACTGGGTCTCTATTTTACAGTTTTCTTTGTCAGAACTCAGAACTTTTTTTACAGTTTCAAAGGTCATATTTAATTTTCTTCAACTCTACGCATATTTTTTTTAAAAAAAAAAAAAGAAAGAGAAAAAGTTTGTTTGGGTCTCTATTTTATAGTTTTTCTTATCCATTTGGACTCGTTTCAAAGATCATATCTAATCTTCTTCAATTCTGCGCATGCATATATATATATATATATATATATATATATATATTAAAAAAGTTTGTTTGGGTCTCTAATATATTTTTTAAAAAAATATATATATTTTTCTTGTTAGAAAGATCATTTCTAATCTTCCTCAACTCTGCGTGATTTTTTTGTTCTAACAAACAGAAAAAGGAAACAGAAGAGGGTGTTTGGGTCTCGGTTTCTTCATCATTTTCTCATTTCAAAGGTTATATATCTAATTTTCCTAAACTCTCGATCTGTCTATATTTTTTTTTTCAAAGGAGGAGAACAGCCTGTTTAGGTCTCTATTTTATAGTTTTCTCATTTCAAAGGTTATATTTAATCTTCCTCAACTCTGCGCATTTTTTTTTGGCACGTACGTTAACTTCTTCTTGTTCGTATGGGTTGCGGAAATCTTTCACAGAAGATATAGTTGGTGAATAACGTATAGTAAGTTGATAAATCCAAAAACGAAGTACTCTAACAAGAATAGTCATTTGGTATCAATAATTGCCAATATGTTATATCTTTACATTGGAAACTATGATTAATTTGAGTATTTGATTCTACTCCAAGATATTTGATTCTGCAATATATTATTTTCTTATTTTTTTATCGATATTATATAAATAATAATTATTTAATTTTAATGATTTATATTATTTTCTGATTTTTAGTTTGATTGATAAATATTACCAAAAATAATTTATCATAATTTATATTATAAAGATATATTATTATAGTAATTGTGGCTTTATATTATTGTGGCTTTCATCAAAATTTACTATCATAATTTACTTTGGATGAATTGTGGCTTTCATCAAAATTATGATCATTATTATATAAATAATGATATATTATTATAGTAACAAAATAAAACTATAGCCTAATATACTATAATAATATTATATTTGCATACTATATTATAGCATTTTATAATATTATTGTATTCTCTTATTTTACACCAACAATATGTTACAATTATAATACTATTTTCATGTAATTATAATAATTATATTATATTTTATAAAATATAATAATAATAATATTAGTAATATTATATTATAATATTAAATGTTCTTGTTCTTATAATCTGTGATTTTTAAATTTAATGAAAATAGCATCTCAATATTTAGCAAGTAGAACTTTTAAGAGAAATTTTGAATTTTTAAGTAAAGCTTTTAAGTATTTTTGGTAAAATTTGAAACATATGCGATATTTCCCATTTATTCCTCCTCCCCGCCGCCTGCATCGCTCTGCTCGCCGCCACTTCCGAGGCGATCTCCGCCTCCGGCACCGGGCTCATCGCCGGCGGGGCGGCGGAGCTGGGCTGGATCCCGAGCCGGACGGCGTGCCTGGGGACGATCGCGGAGTGCATCGCCGGCGACGAGTTCGAGCTCGACTCCGAGATCAGTCGTCGGATCCTGGCCTCCTCGCGCTACATCAGCTACGCTGCGCTGAAGCGCGGCAGCGTCCCTTGCTCTCGCCGTGGCGCCTCCTACTACAACTGCCGCCCCGGCGCCCACGCCAACCCCTACTCCCGCGTCTGCTCCAGAATCACCCAGTGCCGGCGTTAGGGCTCGGTCCTCCTCCTTCTCCCCCCTCGATATCTTCTCTCCTTTCTCTTCTTCCCCATTTCTCTCTCTTTTTTTTTTTCTAAGTTCAAAATAATATTATTTTGGGTTATGTTTGAGTACTGTCGACATGGAAATTGATACGTTGTTATTATTGTTATTATACATGAAAAAATAATATTATTTTTTTTATGGATTTGGGTTTCAGTTCCTCTACAGTAGAAAAAACAAGTTAAAATCACATTTCTAGGGAATTACCATTGGATTCTTTGTAGGAAGGTGAGAGATTATTAGTTCCTTTTAATTTTTGTTGTTTGCTTTCGAATTTTGAACAGCTCACTCTCTCTGCCCCCCGTCTCCAATAGAATTCGACTGGTCCTGTCTCTTGCTCACGGAAGGGTGGCAGGGAGCATGAGAGAGAGATGTTGGAGATACGGAAAGAATAGCTCTATCTCCCTCCTTTTGAAAAAGAAATGATGAGAAAAAAATATTATATATATATATATATATATATATATATAGGTAGTATTTCGTGACCTTCTGTGTAAATGTTTTGAAAATAGGATCTGACTACGAATTGGCTTAACATTTTGAACCATGAATCAATCAATTCAATCTAATAAATTAATTTTAGAATCAAATAATATTATAATTTTTTTAATTTAATAATAAAATATAAAAATTAATTAAAAATTAAAAAAGTTTAAAAATTAAGTTAAAACACTTTGAAATTTTAGATACTTATATCTATATACTTTCACGAACACTTGGCATAAGAGTGTTCTGCAGATTGGTCATGTTCATATACCTCACTTGCATGTCATATCAGTATCATCACACTCCTTGGTAAAGAGGACAATTAACCCATATGACATACAACGTTCTTTACTTGATACATAGTTGTCCTATAACTATATATCATTTGGTCGTGACTATTTTAAGAACCACTCAATAAACCCTCTCTTTATTGAATCGATATTATGGTTTTAAGGACTCCATCACAAAAGAATTTATTTCAGAAAGAAGCAATGTGATGAACCACCAAATAAATATTTTATTAATTAATAATTCATATATATTTATAATTTACACAATCATCTATATGTTAGTTGATTGGCTTTAGGACATAATTTTCAACAGCTTGGTTGAGGAGATGGACTAGACTAGGGTTTGGTACTTTGGCCTCACGCCTAACTTTCTCATGGAGGATCAATTACTCAAGGCAACAAAAATTCAGCCTTATACCTAACTCCTTCACGGAGGATTAATTGCTCAAGGCAACAAAAATTTGGCCTCACGCCTAACTCCCTCACGAAGGATCATTGCTCAGGACAAAGGAGATAGAACTTGAGAAAAATAAATTTTTATATATTCATATTCTGTTCTTTCATCATTTCAAGAAAAGGGTTTTATAGACTTTTTATGCCATTACAAGGTAAGTGCAACAATTAGAGTAATAAATGATAGGGATTACAAAATATGGTAGAATTGCAAAGCAAAAATCTTCTTTCCTTCATTTGATTTAACCAAAATAGCAACAGCAATATATAATTCCAATTGGAGGCAAGGGACCACAAGCAAAGAAGGAAGCTTTGGAGTGACATCCTTCTTTCTTTTCTTTTGTCAACAAGGTCTATATGGAGTGCAAGATCCTTTCCATAATGGTTGAGATGTTAATTTTTATTTTCAATAAAGTATAGCAGGGGACCACCGAATTTTTTTTGCTTAAGTTTGCCAACATTGTAGGTGGCAACATGGAGGGATATTGATTCCACGTCATCAATTCGGATGAAGACGGATCCAATGGAGGGAGAAGATTGATTCCACATCATCAATCCTGGTTTAGGTGGATCCAATCCATGCAGAGCTTCAAGGAAAATAAGGTTGGAAAAGATTGGATGGTTGTCCAATACTGCCTAATTTGGGGGGCTTCTTCTGAATATCTTCAGCATGGTTTCAACAAGAATAATACACTTTTCTTGAATTATTACAGGACTCGAATAAAATAAAAATGCATGACCTAGACATTGGACTAAACCAAACTTGACTAACTCAGTAACAGACTGGACTCAACCAACTAGGAAAGAAAGAAAAAAATTACAGGACTTCTAGGGTTCAGATTAAAAAAAATGCATGACCTCGATATTGGACTAAACCAAACTTGACTGACTCAATGATGCAGGACCGATTCGCATGCAAGTATTTTTTTAATGATTAATAATTGCAATTGATTATTCTCCCAAAGTAATAGCCTAAGAGGGATTCAGAAAAATTCACAGTAAATCCACACGCGAAACAATTCCTAAAAAATAAGGAAGAAGGACCGCCGAGGCTAAGAAGCTCTGGTAGGGCTTGCTCTCCTACAATAAAGTTACTAGTAGATTAGAGGGATTTACCTAGCAAGAGGGGGAAGATCAAAGTATTAAAGGGGTTGCTCTGCCTGGTGGATGCGCCCTAGATGACCAAGCCTTGAGCCCATGGATCTGCGGCCAAGTATCCGCTGACCTGGATGATGATCACCTTGAATCCTGAATTCGTGGCTACTGAGGGATCTGCAAGATCACCATACAAGGGTTAAAGAATAATAAAGAAAATTTAGAATAGCAGCAAAAAGACAAGGAAGGAGTTGAAAAAAGGGGAGGCCAGCCAAGGGCTCTTGGGCATCCACTATTGGAAGACAAAGGTGGCGGCCAGGGTTTCTTCTGGAGACTTGGGATGTTGGCACACACAGGAGGAGGGAAACAAGAGCACTAGAGAACCAATTAACAAAAATTACAATAACTCAAAACTTGGATTGATTGATTAATAATAAAAGATACATCATTCATACAAGAGGGTCTCTTTTATAGAGCAAGAGACTTGGGGCCCAAGAAAATACAGATATGGAAAGAGAGAAAAGAAAAAAAAGGCGCCCTAATCAAATTTGGCATGAAATCTGCAGCGTCCAGATGAGGAAGGTGATCTTCTAGATGCAATCAATGGCAGCTGGATTCGTCATGAAATCTGTGGTGTCCAGATGAGGCAGGTGATCTTCTAGATATGATTGAGATGCAATTAGTGGCAGCTTAATTTGGCATAAAATTTGCAGCATCCAGATAAGGAAGGTGATCTTCTAGATGCAATCAGCGGCAGCTGGGTTGGCATGAAATCTGTGGCATCTAGATAAGGAAAATGATCATCCAGATTGGGAAGGTTGCTTGCTCTACTAGGTGGCATGTGGGCTGCTTGAAGTAGGTGTAGCACCAACTTGAATTTAGCAGCTGCTCTATCTGACTGTGATGGCCTTGTCTTCTGCTCCAATACTGATGTCTCCTCTTGTAAGCTGATGAGCTTACTACAGGACTCACATTAAAATAAACTGAACTGGACATGACTCAATTTAGAATAAAATGAACTGGATGGGACTCAAAATAAACTAAACTTTATTTTCCAACTCAAGACTTGAATCATAACTAATCAGATATCCACAGAGGGTTAAGAATCCTCTGCTTGATCCTGGTGCCCACACCAATTCTCCCAGGGTGGGAAGAACTCGACCCCGTCGAGTATGGGTCATTCTGGCTCTGGTATCTCTCTAGTAGGTCTGGGTCGAGGTGTTGCAAGTCCTCTTGAGTAATCCATGAATCGTCAGATTCAGGGAAACCCTGCCATCGGACCAGGTAGCATTGATAAATGCTCGATCCACTCTCCTCGCTCAGGTAAAATTGGTGGTGGACACTCTTGGGCAGGTTCGCTCATGAAAGGAGGGTTAGGTCCAAAATACTCACTAGGAATTGCTGTCGGTTCCCTATATTCTACTAGGTTTGCAATATTAAAGGTAGAGCTAATTCCCTAATCCGAGGGCAGATCTAGCACATAGGCATTGGGTCCTACCTTCTCTATTATTTTAAAGGGACCAGCTCTGCGAGCATGAAGTTTCTTAATGGTACCTGGTGGGAACCGTTCAGGCCTAAGCCTAACCATGACATAATCTCCTACACCGAACTCTTTGGCTCTTCTTCGGGAGTTAGCCAGTCTTTTATAAGTTTCATTACTTAGATTTATTTTCTGGCTAATGTCCTTATGTAAGTCTTTGATATGCTGTGCAAATGCTTGTGCGGACTTTGAGACTCGTGTGTGGAGGGGTAAAGGAATTACATCAAGTGGACGATTAGGCTTGTACCCATGGACTATCTCAAATGGACTCTTGCCCGTGGACCTGTTCACTAAGCTATTTTAGGCGAACTCTACACGAGACAATAATAAATCCCATGTTCCTAGGTGTTCGCCTACAAGGAACCTAAGAAGGTTTCCTAGACTACGGTTCACCACTTCAGTTTGCCCATCCGTTTGGGAGTGAAAGGCTGTGAAAAAATTAAGTTTGGTCCCTAACAGATGCCATAGCATTTTTCAAAAGTAGCTGGTAAACCTAACATTCCTATCAGAAACAATGGTCTTAGGTAGGCCATGGAGCTTGACCACGCTGTCTAAGAAAAGTCGGGCTACCCTAGACGCGTCAAAGGTTTGCGAACAAGGGATGAAACGAGCCATCTTACAGAACCCATCGACCATTACAAAGATGGAGTCATGCTTCTTCTAGGTTTTAGGTAATCCTAGAATGAAGTCCATACTGAGGTCTTGCCAAGGACAATCAGGCACTGGCAAAGGAGTATATAGACCGGTGTTCTGCTTCTGCTATTTTGTAATGGCACAAGTTCAACATCGGGCTATTATCAGGGCAACAAGCCTTTTTAATCCTGGCCAGTAAAATTGGTCCTCTATCGCTAGAATAGTCTTATCTCGTCCAAAATAACCAGCTAATCCCCCAGCATGTGTTTACCAGACTAGGAATTCTCTAAGTGACGTCCTAGGGATACAAAGTCTATTGCCCCTAAAAAGGTAACCATCCTGGATGGTATAATCTCCACTGGTACTGGATGGCCCTAGCTGAAGGATCTTATAAATTTCACCAAAGTCATGACAGGTCTCATACTCATCTTTTATCCGATCGAATCCTATAACTTCGGTGCTAACAGTACTCAACAACAAAGACTTACGGCTTAGGGCATCTACTACCTTATTTTCTATACTGGCACGGTGTTTCAGGACAAAAGTGTATGCCTGAATGTATTCAACCCATTTTTCGTGCCTAGAATTTAGCTTCTTTTCGGAGTTCAAAAATCGGAGTGCCTCATGATCAGAAAATAAGACAAACTCCTGCAGTAGTAAGTAATGTCTCCAATACTTAAGGACTTGTACTACCGCATAGAATTCCTTATCATAGGTGGAATATCTAAGTTTAGCTTCATTTAGTTTTTTACTAAAGAAAGCTATGGGGTGATTTTCTTGGCTTAACACTCCACCTATGCCTACTCCTGACGCGTTGCACGCAACCTCAAACACCTTAGAAAAGTCTGGAAGTCTAAGTATGGGTGCATGAGTCATCCTATCCTTAAGCTCTAGGAAGGCCTTATTAGCTGACTTAGTCCACTCAAAATTACCCTTCCTAATACAATCAATGATGGGTGCGACGATGGTGCTAAATCACCTAATGAATCTCCTGTAAAAGGTTGCTAGGCCATGGAAGCTACGGACATCGTGGACGTTTATGGGTACCGGCCACTCTACGATCGACCTAACCTTTTTAGGATCCGCTAAAACACCTTCTGGGGTTACCACAAAACCTAGAAAGATAACCCTATGCGTCATAAAATTACACTTATTAAGGTTTGCATATATGCTATTCTCTCTAAGGGTCTGACAGATTAATCTAAGATGGTTAAGATGGTCCTCTTTGGTCTTGCTATAAATTAATATATCATCAAAATAGACCACTAAGAATTTTTTTATGTACTCTTTCAGGACCTGGGTCATGATTCTAATGAATGTGCTAGGTGCATTTGACAGCCCAAAAGGCATCATGACCCACTCAAACAGACCATCTCTAGTCTTAAATGCAGTCTTCCACTCATCCCATGATCTAATTCTAACCTAATGGTAGCCACTCTTAAGGTCTATTTTGGAAAAGATAGTGGCACCCACCATCATGTCTAACATGTCATCTAGTCTGGGGATAGGGAACCTATACTTGATAGTGATTTTATTGATGGCCCTACTATCCATGCACATTCTTCAGGTACCATCCTTCTTAGGGGTTAATAGTGCAGGAACTACACAAGGACTTAAGCTCTCCCTAATGAAACCTTTCCTAAGTAATTCTCCCACTTATTTTTGTAGTTATTGATGCTCAATGGGGTTCATCCTATAATGGGGAAGGTTTGGGAGGGTGGATCCTGGGATCAGGTCAATGGCATGTTGGATGTTTCTCAGGGGTGGTAACTGATCAGGCAATTTGTTGGCCCAGATGACAGCCTAAGAGGGGGGGGGGGTGAATTGGGTTCTTTAAAAATTTATCCCCTTTTGAAAATTTTTTTGCTTAAGATGAATGAAAGTAAATGCAATGCAAATATAAAGCACAATAAATGAGATAGAGATAGAGACAATAGAAGCACGGCAACACAAAGATTTTATAGTGGTTCGGTGTATCCAACACCTACGTCCACTCCCAAGATCCACTTGGGTCCACACTATAATCTCCTCGATTACAGCCGAGTTGTTTTACAAGCTCACAACCCAAACTTGTTATTTTACCCGGGATCACAACGAACCCAGCCGGTTTTTCGGGCTCACCAGCACACAACCCTAAACTCAAGCTATTCTAGCTTGACCCGAGGTTAACAACCTACACTAGTTCAATCCCCTTGATTGAACTAGGCACAAACAAGAAGAATATAGTTTTTCAAAGATACACAGCTCCTTAATGAGCAAATATTCAAGAATAATAAAACAAGTTTAGAAAAGCCTGATTTGAAGTTGTTTGGCTTTGAGCTTTCTTCTTTTCCTCTTCTCCCTTTGGAATGATGAATCAAGCCTCAGCTTTAATCCCTCACAATTGTTGCAGTTGAGAAGATTGGAAATGGAAGAAACAGAGCTTTTTCTTCAATTCGGGAAATCCACTGATTTTTGATTTGAGATGCCTTGGATTCCTCTTTGAGCTTTTTGGAGTGGAAGGATTTGAGTTTGAAGGATTTTCTCTTGGATTTCAGGCTCAGGGTTTTTTGGATTTTTGATTTGAACTATTTCTCTTTTCCGTTCTATTTTCCTCTTTTTCAAACGGGTGTTCTTCCCCCTTTTTATAGATTTTCCTCAATCCATTTTTGGGATGAAACTAGCCGTTGGAGTGTACCTGGAAACAAAATATATCCGTTAGAAATTAGGTAAAATGGAAATATTACCATTAGAGCTGATCTGGCATTTTAAAATTTCGTCCCAGTCAGGTTGGAGTCGGCTCCAACTTTTCAGGTGTCGGCTCCATATCGTTTTACCAAAAATAAAAATTTACGAGTTCGTTGAGGAGTCGGCTCCGATAAAGTAAGTGTCGGCTCACCATCGTCAGGTGTCGGCTCCCGAAAACTATAGGTGTAGACTCCAGAATGCTCAAAAAATCAACGTTCTGTCCCCGCATCGGAGTCGGCTCCAGACACTGTAAGTGTCGACTCCGAAACTCTAGGTGTCGGCTCCGAAACTCTAGGTGTCGGCTCCGGATTGTATCAGAAATCAGATTAAAATTAAATTGGCCATGGGGTCGGCTCCAGACTTTCTAGGTGTCGACTCCAAGCTCTGGAACTTTGAAATCTCTGATTTGTATTTGATTCAAAATTCATTTCTTAATTCCTTTAAATTGATCAAATAAATTTAAGTCCTGAAACACTTATAAAATCCATTAGTAATCAAACAAATATACTCAATTCCTTTATTAATCATCAAAATCAATAAATGGATCAACAATCTTCCCCTTTTTGATGATTATAAAAACATTGAGTATATGCATAGAATTCTTAAATTAAAAAATTATCAAGGAAGTGATCTTTACGAGTAAGCTCCCCCTGAATAAGGTAGCTCCCCCTATGAAGTTCAAATTATTCTTCCTCTTACTTTACATATTTGGTACTTAAGATTTCTTTATGCATAGTCAAATCAATTTGTTTATAAATCCACAGTAAATAACTCAATATCATATCAATCAATTGACTTTATTAATGTTTTCATATTAATAACTTAATTTTTCATATTAAACAATTAATGCAACATAATGTTCTCCCCCTTTAATGCAATTAACAATTTAACTTTCTCCCTCTTAATGCATATACAACCATAATTCTCTCCCCCTTTTTTGTAATCAACAAAAAGGTAAAGAGTATTTCATAATGCATCAAAAGATGATTTTCATTGCATCAAAAGATAATTTTCATTGCATCAAAAGATAATTTCATTTTAACAAAAGTCAAGTATTACATCAAAATACTCATTCATTAAAATATATCCTTCATTACATCAACTCATAGACTTCATTACATCAAAATGTAAATCAAAATTAAACATTCATTACATTTAAACATTCATTACATCAACATTAAGCATTCATTACATCAAAAGTTCTTCCTCACTATTCTTGTTAAATGATCTACAATATTTTTCATTCCATCACATTGAAGCTTAACATAGTCTTTAAGTCTCTCATCAACAAATGTGCAAGCTGTTGAGATTTTGTCTTGAAGCTTGACGTTGCACCTTGAATAAGTTTCACTATCTCCACAAATCTCTTTAAGTTCTTCAAAGATATTCTTTAAATCACCACTTAAAGATTCTGCAGAGGAGTTGAGAGTTGATTCAATTTTTGTAATCCGATCATCAAGTGAATAAAGTGATTCTTTTATATTCATGAATTGATTGTCAAACTCATCCTTCTGAGCAGAAAATAATTTTTTAATTGCTCCATTTGAAGGTTTGAGAATCCAGCAGACGAAGTGGATGGTTGATCATTAACATGTGCAGGTGCAGGAGCAGGAATGGGACTCCTAGGCTGTGAAGAAGGAACCCTAACTGATAGTCCAGCCTCGCAAGGCTCAGAAACTCTCGGCACAGGGGCTCTCTCATCAAGGTGTCCTTTCCTATCCCACTGTCCATTCACCTTAGCAAAACCCATCCGATGCAATGTTGCCAAGCAATAGTAGTCGGTGTGCCTCAGGTTTTTAGATGGTTCATTCTCTTGAATTACAACCCCTTGGCTCTTGAAAACCATAGTAAGCACCATGCCATACGGTAGGGATGATCTTCTCCTCCCTTCAGCTTCTGCCATATAAAAAATCATCATAGCTGCTAGATTGATTGGCTGTCCAGTCAAAACACTATCCATAATAACAATGTCTCGCTCCAAGACATACTCAAACCGACCAGTCTTCGGAAACAAGATCCTACTGCAAATGTTGTGTAATAATCTCAATTCCAAAGGTAATTGATTAGCTCTTATCTCCTCAAACTCTGTCACTTCCCTTCCTAACATCCTTGAAAGAGCTGCTGACCTATCACTGTGCATGTCAGCTGCTAAACCGGTAATTGGAATGCTAAGGAGGTTTCCAAGCTTTTGAAAAGTTAGGTGAATCCTCTTATTTCTTACTGAGCTAACTAAACCGCCATCACCTCTAGCCAAATTAAAATAAAATTCTTTTACCAAGGCTAGATAAGTGGGAACGTCTAGAGAACAGAGCTTATCCCAGCCCATTTCCTTTAATTGTCTACCGATTGAAAAGCCCTCAGTTTCAAACAGATCAAAATCAATTTTTCTCTCCATTGTGATAACCCTCCCGGCTAAGGTATCTACCTGAGTGGAAGAGGTGTTGGGGTTGTCTGAATCCGTGGATGAATCACTGCTTGGAGTTGGCTCACGAATGGGATGACGCGCGAACCGTTTTCCTGTGGTCACCGGCGCTCCAATCACTGATTCCCTCCTTTTGGGTGCCATTGGATCTTTGGAAAGATTCGATTTGGATGGAATTTGAGGTGGGGAAGTTTTGGAAGAATTTTGGAAGAGTTTGGTTAGGATTTGAGAAGTTATGAAATGATGAGATGTCGACTCTGCCCTAATAAATTAATTTTGGAATCCCAGGTGTCAACTCCCGCAAAGTCGGGTGTCGACTCCAAATCGCTAACACAGTCAGCGCTCGAACTGGAGTCGGCTCCACTTATACGAGTGTCGGCTCCAAGGTCAGGGACCGAGAGCGACACAGTCAGAGGTGTCGACTCCTCATTCTGAGGTGTCGACTCCAAAGACAGTTTTAGAAAAAAAGTTAAAATTCAAATGACTGAAACTCGTTAAAAAGAGTTCAATAAAAATTTCAAAAAATCTTTAAAATATCAAGGATCAAATAGCTCAAATGACTAGATAATTTGTCCTTAAAATTGTAAGAGGATTTTCAAGAAATTTATAGAAATCTAGATTCTCATTCCTTAGGGTTTCAAACTCACTCTAAAGGATCACAAATTCCTAATTCACCTCTAAGATAACAAAATCTCTCTTCACTCAAGGGTTTTGTAAATATGTCAGCTAATTGTTCCTCTGTATTAACATATTCAAGACAGATTTCATTATTAGCTACATGTTCTCTTATGAAATGATATCTAATTTCAATGTGTTTTGTTCTTGAATGTTGAATTAGATTTTTAGTCAAATTTATTGCACTCGTGTTATCACATCTAATTGGTGTTTTATCAAGGGTTATGCCATAATCTTCAAGTTGCCTCTTAATCCAAAGGATTTGAGCACAGCAACTTCCAGCTGCAACATACTCTGCTTCAGCAGTAGATAATGCAACCGAATTTTGCTTTTTGCTAAACCAAGAGATTAAGTTACATCCTAAGAATTGACATGCACCACTTATGCTTTTTCTATCTAATTTACGTCCAGCATAGTCAGAATCAAAATATGCAATTAAATTTAAAGTTGAGTCTCTAGAGTACCATAAACCTACATTTTTAGTTCCACTTAAATATCTTAAAATTCTTTTTATAGCAATTAAGTGAGATTCTTTAGGTTCAGATTGAAATCTAGCACATAAACATACTGCAAACATAATATCTAGTCTACTAGTTGTTAAGTAAAGAAGAGATCCAATCATACCTCTATAATGTTTTTGATCTACTTTCTTACCATCTTCATCTTTGTCTAATTTGCACGAAGGACTCATAGGAGTTCCAAGTGGCTTGATTGACTCCATTCCAAACTTCTTGAGCAGTTCTTTTGTGTATTTGGCTTGATTGATGAAGATTCCTTCTTTGCTTTGTTTGATTTGAAGTCCTAGGAAGAAGTTGAGTTCTCCCATCATACTCATTTCAAACTCACCCTGCATCAACTTAGCAAATTCTTGATATAACAAGTTGTTAGTAGCACCGAATACAATATCATCGATATATATTTGTACTACTAATAAATATTTATCTTTTCTTTTCAAAAATAATATTTTATCAACATTTCCTCTTACAAAATCATTTTCAATTAAAAATTACTTAATCTTTCATACCAAGCTCTAGGTGCCTGTTTCAAACCATATAGTGCTTTGTGTAATTTAAAAACATGATTTGAAAATTCATGATCTTCAAAACCAGGTGGTTGTTCAACAAACACTTCCTCATTTATAAATCCGTTTAAAAATGCACTTTTAAAATCCATCTGAAATAAATTAATATGCATATGACATGCAAATGCAAGTAATAATCTAATTGCTTCAAGTCTAGCTACAGGTGCAAAAGTTTCATCAAAATCAATTCCTTCTTCTTGATTATATCCTTTTGCAACTAATCTAGCTTTGTTTCTAATTACTATGCCATTTTCGTCTAATTTATTTTTAAATACCCATTTTGATCCTATAATAGAATGATCTTTAGGTCTATCTACAAGAGTCCAAACATTATTCCTAGTAAATTGATTTAATTCTTCTTGCATAGCTAACATCCAATTNCCCTAAAGATCTAATTATTGGTGATCCTTCTCAAGGAGTGAGAACTAGATCATCATTTAGAGATGCATGTAATAATTTAGCATTTGTATCTAAAATTGAACCTAAATGTTATGATGATGCTAAAAATGATGTTGATTGGATTAATGCCATGCATGAGGAACTTAACCAATTTGAAAGAAATAATGTTTGGACTCTTATTGAAAGACCTCATGATCATCAAATTATTGGAACTAAATGGGTATATAGAAACAAATTAGATGAACATGGTAATATAATTAGAAATAAGGCAAGATTAGTAGCTAAAGGTTATAATCAAGAAGAGGGAATTGATTTTGATGAAACTTATGCCCCTGTTGCTAGATTAGAAGCCATTAGATTACTTCTTGCTTATGCTTGTTATATGAATTTTAAATTATCAAATGGACGTTAAAAGCTTTCTTGAATGGATATATTGCTGAACAAGTTTTTGTGGAACAACCACCCGGATTTGAAAATCATTTGTTTCCAAATCACGTTTTCAAATTAAACAAAGCTTTGTATGGTTTGAAACAAGCCCCCCGGGCATGGTATGAAAGATTAAGCAAATTCTTGATTTAATAATTTTATTCGAGGAACTGTGGATACAACTTTATTTATTAAAAGATAAAATAAAGATATATTAGTTATTCAAATCTATGTTGATGATATCATATTTGGTGCCACTAATGAATCTTTGTGCAAAGACTTTGCTAAGCTTATGCAGGGAGAGTTCGAGATGAGTATGATGGGTGAGCTGACCTACTTCCTCGGACTTCAAATTAAACAAAGCAAAGATGGGATCTTCATAAGCCAATCCAAATATACAAAGAAATGATCAAGAAGTTTGGCATGGAGACATCCAAGAGTATCGGTACCCCTATGAGCTCATCATGTAGACTTGATCTTATAATTCTGAAAAATCTGTTGATTTAAAATTATATAGAGGCATGATTGGATCTTTATTATATTTAACTGCTAGTAGGCCAGATATTTTATTTAGTGTTTGCATGTGTGCTAGATATCAAGCAAATCCTAAAGAATCACACTTGCTTGCCGTTAAAAGAATATTTAAATATTTAAATGGAACAATCAATTTGGGTATATGGTATGATAAACAATCTAGCATTGACTTAATAGGATACACTGACTCAGACTTTGCTGGATGTAAATTAGATAGGAAATCAACCACTGGAACTTGCCAGTTTCTAGGTGTTAACTTAATTTCATGGTTTAGCAAAAAGCAAACTTCAGTAGCACTATCTACGGCCGAGGCCGAGTATGTTGCAGCTGGGAGTTGCTGTGCTCAAATCTTGTGGATTAAGCAACAACTAGAAGATTATGGTATTAAACAAAAAGCCATTCCTATAAAATGTGATAATACAAGTGCAATTAGTTTAACTAAAAATCCTATTCAACATTCCAGAACTAAACATATTGAAATAAGACATCATTTCATTAGAGATCATGTTAACAATGGAAATGTTGTTATTGAATTTTTAAATACTAAAAATAAATTGCTGATATTTTTACTAAGCCACTTGATGAAACCAAATTTTATGAAATCAGAAGAGAATTAGGGATGCTTGATCCAACCATTTAATGAATCATTTAATGAAGTGATATGAATCTAAAAGTTATGACATCTTTAAATCACATCAATCAAATGAATTTCATGTCAAAATTAATTGCTTGTTGTCAAGCTTTATGTCTTTTCAAATTAATAAAAGGCATGTTGTTTAATTTCACCCAACCACCGGTCATTTAAAGATTTTATTGATGGCAGCTAACTGACCAGGCAACCAAACAGTCACCTGACCAGTTAACCATCAAACCCATTCTCTATATAAGCTTTTTCTCCTCACGTCTCCTTCAAGCTCAAGCCGTCTCCTTCAACTCTTCTCCAACCGAGCGTCTTCTCTCTCTTCTCTCACTTTCAATCGTCTCTTCATTCCTTCCATCAAATCCTTCCTACCATTCAACCTACTAATCTATCTAGAAGAAGTTGATGGCTCCCAAGAAGAAGGCGTCGCTAGAGATGACGATTGTGCCAATCTTCGCCGGAAGTCTTCCACGTCTTCTACTCAAATCAACTCCCTACTTGCTTCAAAATCATTTGTTCATGGGAGGTTAGTAGACTTTAACTTTTTAGAGCAAGAAGGATTCAAAATTGGTAATCTGTTAGTTAAACAAGGATGGGATAAGCTTTTATCTACCAAAAGACCTATTTATCCTGAACTTATTAGAGAATTTTATGAAAATATTTCTTTTGGTAATGGAACTATCTCTTCCATTGTGAAAATGATTAAAATAGACCTAGACGGTAAAACTAGGGTCTGCTTTGAAAATTCCATCTGATGGTTTCCTAGAGATTCTTCCTAGTGAACGCGGATATAAGATTGGCCTTATCCTTAATATAGATGATACTGAAGCTAGTAAGATTGAAACTTTAGATGCAAATATGTTATCTATTGAAAACTGGCTTTTCCATAGTATCATTGCTAAGATTCTCGCCCCTCGTGCTGGATCATTTAATGTGGTAAACGATAGGGACATTTGCATAATGTATGATATCTTAATGGAAGACCCTGTAGATTTACCTGAATTAATGATAACTGTTATGAGAGAATCTATGTCCAAAGCTAAGGCTGCTTTGCCCTACGGAATGTTTCTCACTTATGTTTTTGAATTTTTCAATGTCAAACTTAAAGGAGAAACTGCAGTTGCATTACGTCACTCTGACGTTTTTAATGCTCATTCACTGCACCGTATGGATTTTGCTAAGAGGATGGTATTTGGTTAAAAATTAGATCTAGAACAGGACAATCTAGTATGCCACCTCCTACTGTGAATCAACCTGTCTGTTCTCCTCAGAACTTTTTCACTTATGACTTCAGCCAACCTAATCCATATCTTGCTGCTATGACAGCTGATCAAAATCCTTTTCTTCCTGATCCACCCGAAATCAATGCTTCTGGATCATCTTTTCGCCATGACAACCCTGCTCCTTCTCCTATTCCAACTGTTAGATTATGTGATGATCAACTCCGTCATATTATCAATGAATTGACCCTTGCCACTTCTAGTCGAAGCTCTGGTGACAGTGCTTCTTCCGTCAATGATCAGACTCTTGTACCGCATATCTCCTCTGTTTTTGAAAACATGTCTGAATTTAAACTCATTCTTGAAAGGCTTGTTCATGATGTGAACATTCTTAATGGGAAAGTCTTTCACCACAACGAATCTGTTATGGAACATATTCTGAAAGAGGTAAATTTACTTAAAAGCAAGCTTGAAAACTTTGAGACCAAGGCTGAGTGGGTAGAGTATCAAATGAGATCGAACCAGACCCAGACCCGGGATGCTACAAATGCAATTGACCATTGGACTGGAACCCTATCTAGGCTGAGCCAACTCATGGAGATTCTCATCACCAGTTCAGCAACGTCTGCGCCTGATGCTTCTTTCTCTCATCCACACCTTTTCACTCCACCGGCACGGCCTTCCTCCGTCAAGCCTGAATCGTCAAGCAAGCCAAATGTTTCAGTGCATATTTCTTCATCCGATGACGACAAATGATTGTACTTAACTTATATGTTTTGTAGTATTTGAACAACTTGTTATGCTAGTGCTTTATGACTTAAAACCATGACATGTAATCTTGCGCTGATCTGCATGACTGTTTTAACTATGATTATGTAATGAATGTTAACATCTCCTTGATCCTTTATGCTTAAAGTTATTGCAAGACTCTTCAAACTTCTTTTTGATTAATGACAAAAAGGGGGAGAAGAATGTGCTTGCATACATTAAGGAATGGAGTAAAATAGTAACTCCATATATTCAGGGGGAGAAAAGAAAAAGATTTCACTTATTATTTTGACAGGGGGAGAAATTAATGTTTTCTGATTACTCCTGTTTTCTTATTAAACTTCCATATATACACTTGTTCTTTATTGCTTAAAGGTTTTGTCATCATCAAAAAGGGGGAGATTGTTGACCCCAGATTGATTTTGATGATTACAAAATAAATTAAGCAATTCTAAGATTGATACAGGGAAGTTCGGTCGCCTTGCAAGTAAGTATCTTCATGCAAAATCGACTGGTAAGAAAGTACTTCATTTAATTTGCTTTGAATATGATTATTAGCCTTGGAGTTAACTGGTTAGCTAGCTTGTTAGTTTATTTAGCTAACTGGCACGACTTTCAGCTAGCTGGGAAAGTTTTTCAGTGTATGGGCCGAACCATCTTGCATTTTAGCTAGCTGTCTAGCTAGCTTGTTAGCTAGCTGAAGCTCTCTCAGCTAACTAAAACTTGTCTCAGTAAGCTGGCCGAACGTCCCTTTATTTCAGCTAACTGATGAGTTAGTTTGTTAGCTAGCTGGAGCCCTTTCAGCTAACTAAAATTTCTGTCACAGTTGCCTGGCCGAACGTCCTTTATTTTAGTTAACTGGTGAGCTAGCTGGTTAGCTAGCTGGAATTCCTTTTAGCTAACTAAAAATCCTGTCACAGTGGTTGGCCGAACACCCTTCCATTTTAGCTAGCTGGCTGGATGTCTTGTTAGTTAACTGTAACTCCTTCTAGCTAGCTGACGTTTCTTTTAGTTAACTGCTTAGCTAACTATTTCATCCTGGAGCTAACTGGTTAGCTAACTATTTTTCACAGGGAATGTTGCAGCCGAATGGATTTAAATTTTAGTTAACTGGAGAGCTAGCTGCCGGTTGGCTAGTTAGCTGGAGAGTTAGCTACTTTATTCAGTTGACTGGCTGCCTTTTTGCTCAGTTAGCTGGAGAGCTAACTAAGCTGGACGGATGGCTGAGTACTTTTTGCTTCTAGTTAGCTCGTGAGCTAACTGGCCATTCTTTAGTTAGCTATTCAGCTAACTAGCTATCCTGCTGCCGTTTGGATTTCAAATGGAGTTAGCTGGCGAGTTATCTGCCGAGCTAACTAACGTGCTGTCTTCTTTTGCTTGTTGTCTCTGGTTAGCTAACTGATTAGCTAGCTGGGGGTTATTACTTTACTCTTGGACGATGGCATTCATTTCTCAGCTACCTGGAGCTTCTTTCTTCAGTCCACCGCCGCCTAAAAAGTTTTTTTCTCTCTTTCTCTCTCTATTGCTATTTCAAGCTATTGTTAACTTTTGATTTTTGAATTTTACAGTGCTCATCCTTCCTCAAATGGAGATCTGCATTCAATGCTTAAGGGAAACATGTTTAACGGTTATATTTTCTTCCCGTTATTATTTCCATTTATTTCTTATGTATCTAACGGATATTTTCTTGTTAGATTATAAATAGCTGGGATTAGAAGCACACCCAGACGACGATTTTTGAAAAGAAATTTCAAAGAGAGAAAAATCCAAGAAAAGAGCCTTCATTGAATATTTGTTGAGTGGTTGCTGTGCATTCAAGCTCATTCCTTGCTCCGAAAGGTCGTCCGAATCATGAAGCTTTTCAAGCATTCAAGACTTCAGCTGCTTCAACCGAGTTCATTTATTGCTGAGTTTATTGCTTCAAAAGTTGTAAAGTATATTCTGAATATTTGCTCTTTGTAGGAGCTTCTTCTTTACATACTCTGATTATCTTGTAAAAGGGTTAGTGAACCCTGGTTTGTTGGCTTCCTTGTGCCATTTAAACAAGAGGACTAGCCTAGGTTTGGCTAGGGGTTCTTGGCTTCCTTGTGCCGTGAAACAAGAGGACTAGCCTAGGTTTGGCTAGGGGTTTTTGGCTGCCTTGTGCCGTATAAACAAGAGGGCTAGCCTGGTTCGGCTAGAGGTTGTAATCGTTGTGATACAATTAGTGGAATTCCCAAAGGTTTTGGGGAGTGGATGTAGGTGCTGAGTTTGGCACCGAACCACTATAAATTTTGTGTGTTTGTGATTGCTTGCCTTTTTGTTGATATTATTCTGTGCACTCCACTTCACCGCTGCAAATCAAAATTAGGGTAGAAAGCACATTTATCTGCATAGCTATTAAATTTTTTAAATAACCCAATTCACCCCCCTCTTGGGTTACTACATCTGGGCAACATTTTTGTATTTATCAACTTCCTTCTTTAATCTATCATTTCATTGAAAATTGATCCTTTTTCTTCAATCAAAACTTCATTTTCTGATTTCAATTTTTCAACTTCATGAGTAAGATTATCTTTTTCTTTGACAAGATTTAGATTATCATTTTTCAATGATTTGTTTTTCTTTTTCAAGGCTTTAAAATCATCAACTAGTTCATTGAATGCTTCAAACAATTCTTCAAAAGTAAAGTCATTAGCTTCGGTACTTACCTCATCATCCTCTATTGCCACAAGATAGATGTTTGCAACTTCCTTTTGTTCCTCCTCGGAAGAGGATTCATCGTTGTCGCTCCATGTTGCAATGTATGCATTTTTCTTCTTCTTGTAGGTCTTTTTTAGTTGAGGACAATCATATCTAAAGTGCCCCAGTTTCTTACACTCATAGCAAATTAGGGGGTCTTTCTCTTTGTCTTTATCCTTGTCCTTTTCTTTATCTTTTTGCCTTCCATCTTAATTCCCAATTTTCTTTTATGAAAGGGTTTCATTCTTCTCATGAATTTCTTGAACTTTCTAGCAAGAAGAGTTGTCTCATCATCATCTTCATTCTCACTACTGCTTTCCTTAATTTCTGCAGCCTTAAGAGCTATAGTCTTCTTCTTTTTAACTTCTTCCTCTATGTGCTGCTTCATGGTTAACTCATGGGTCATTAGTGATCCAAGTAGCTCCTCCAAAGGTAAAGTGTTGAGGTCCTTAGCTTCTTGGATTGCTGTCACCTTTGCTTCCCATGTTCTTGGAAGTGACCTAAGAATTTTACGAACCAATTCAGAGTTAGTGTAGGTCTTGTCAAGACTTTTTAGACCATTTACAATATCGGTGAATCTAGTATACATGCATGCTATAGTTTCAGTTTGTTCCATGCTAAATAATTCATACTTATGAACAAGAATATTAATCTTAGATTCTTTAACTTGATTTGTACCCTCATGGGTAACCTCTAATCTATCCCATATTTCTTTTGTGGAATTACATGTAGAGATACGATTAAATTCGTTTGCATCTAAGGAACAATATAAAACATTCATGGCCTTAGCATTGAGCTGAGCCATTTTTCTATCATTATCATTCCAATCCCTTTCAGGCTTAGGAACAATAGAACCATCAATCATGTGTGTGGGTGTGCTAGGTCCATTAATTATCACACTCCATAATTCATAATCTGAAGCTTGAATGAATATCCTCATTCTTGCTTTTCAATATGAATAGTTGGAACCATTAAACAAAGGAGGTCTATTAGTAGAATGACCTTCAGCAAATGAAGATCCAGCTTGAGCTGCCATTTGGATCTTTAGCTCTTGATCGTGTGATCAAATAAACAATGAGCACTTGCTCTGATACCAATTGTTGGCCCAGATGGCAACCCAAGAGGGGGGGTGAATTGGGTTATTTTAAAAAATTTAACACTTTAAAACTTAAAACCAAATTTCACAAAGATTAAGTATGCTATAGAATGAAGCAATAATTTAAAGCACAGTAAGAGAGAGATAGAGACAAGAGCATGATAAACACAAGATATTTATAGTGGTTCGGTGTATCCAACACCTATGTCCACTCCCAAGCAACCCTTGGGTCCACACTATAATCCACTGATTACAGTTGAGTTGTTTTACAAGCTCACAACTCCAACTTGTCATTTTACACGGGGTCACAATGAACCCAGCCGGTTTTTCGGGCTCACCAGCACAAAACCTAAACCCAAGCTAATCTAGCTTGTCTCAAGGTAAACTACCTCAACTAATTCAATCCCCCTGATTAAATTAGCAAACACCAAATTGATTTAAAGTCTACAACAATGCAAAGCTCCTTAAATGAGCAAATAAGAAATATAAGTAAGCAAAGATTAGAAAAGCCTGTTTGAAGCGAATTTGATGTGAGCTTTTCTTTTTTTCTTCTTTTCCTCTTCTCTCTTGAATGGTTGAATCAGGCCTCAGCTCAGATTCTTCACAAGGATTGTAGATGAGAAGTTGAGAAAATCATGGCTTTTGTTCTCTTTTTCTTCACTTAAGAAATACTCGATTTTGAGCTTGGATGCTTTGGATTTCTCTTTGAGCTTTCTGGAGTTGATGGATTTGAACTTTGACTCTTTCCTCTTTGATTTCTTGCTCAAGACTTCTCGGATTTTTCAATTTATTTTCTCTCTATTTTTTTGTCTCTCTTTTTTTAAATGGACGGTCTCCCTTTTTATAGATTCTTCTTAATCCATGATTAGGTGAAAACTAGCCATTATTTCTGTCCTTGGATTCCTCCTGCACACAAGAAAAGTAGCCATTAGAGATTAGGTGAGAAAATGTTACCGTTGGAGGCCGTTCTGACATTTTGAAAATCCGTTCCTGACAGGTTGGAGTCGGCTCCAACTTTTCAGGTGTCGGCTCCAAGTTGAGTATCCAAAAATAGAAAGTAAAAGTTCGTTGAGGAGTTGGCTCCGAAAAAGTTGAGTGTCGACTCGCCACTTTCGAGTGTCGACTTTGGACTCCATAAGGTGTCGGCTCTAGAAATGCTCAAGAAAACACACTCTCTGTACTCAGGTTAGAGTTGGCTCCAGAGACTGTAAGTGTCGACTCCTAAAATCTAGGTGTCGGCTCCCGAAAACTTGGTGTCGACTCCAGAAACTAAAACAGAATATTCTTTTCGGTGTCTCAGGTTGGAATCCGCTCCGAAACTCTGGATGTCGACTCCAGACCGTGCTAAAAATCAGGAAAACATCTGATCCACCATGGGTCGGCTCCAGACCAACTAGGTGTCGACTCCAGGCTCTGAATTTTAAAAAATACTTCTGGCATTTGATTGAAAATAAGGTTTTTATACATTTTGATTGATCAAATATTTTTAATGCCTGAAACCCTTGTTAAAACATAATGGATATACTCATGTCATTTATTAATCATCAAAATCAATAATTGGGTCAACAAATGGATTATTCAAGAATTATCATTTGTCCAATCTAGTAAAAGCTCTGGAGATAGGGGATTATCTGTCAATGACTATTGCATGATACCCCACATCTTCACTGTTTTTGAGATACTTTCCCATGTTGCGATGCATCAGAAGAAAATTAAGCATGATATGCAAGTTCTTAATGGAAGAGTCTTTCACCACAATGAAATGTATTGGGTCGCATTCTTGAAGAAATCAACTTGTTGAAAGCCAAGATTGAGTATTTTGAAGATAAAGCTGAATGGGTGACATTTCAAATGCGTGCAAATGAAAGCCAAACCAAGGATGCTTTCAGTGCTGTTGATTGTTGGACTACTTCAATTGCC
Organism: Calamus simplicifolius; assembly: GCA_900491605.1. Lineage (NCBI taxonomy): Eukaryota > Viridiplantae > Streptophyta > Magnoliopsida > Arecales > Arecaceae > Calamus > Calamus simplicifolius. Next base: position 149,825 of record UESW01002800.1, on the reverse strand, counting down.
AGGCTAACCATCCTCCTCGAGCAGCATCTTACCTCATTTTAACCAGTTCTTCTCATATTTATACCAAATATGTCTTATTCTCATCTTTACCTCCGAATGCTTCCACCGCAGTCACACAAGTTCAAGCCTAAAGCTCCTCGCTTAGAAAGGATCTTCCTCTAAACTATCTGTTATCTCTTCTGATGATGATAAGTAGACTTTATATGCTTTTCTTATACTTTAAAACCTATCTTGTTGATGTATATTTGCTCTAGTACCTGATATTTAAATCAAGCCAGTAGCTTACTAGTTTGTATCAATATTTAATTATGCACTCATGTTATTTCAATGTCTAGTGTTTTTGTTTTATGCTTACTTAATGAATGCTTATCAAATGAATATTATGATGAATGCTTGATTTGCACATTCTTCAACCATCTCTTTGATTGATGACAAAAAGGGAGAGAAGAATAATGCATACATTAAGAAATGGAGAAGAATACTCCATACATTCAAATATATAGAGGGAGAAGATTTTATGCAAAATTTACCTTCAAATGCAACTTGCTATATATACTTAATGGTTTTATCATCATCAAAAGGGGAGAGATTGTTGACCCCGTGTTGATTTTGATGATCACAAATAATTAAGTAAGGTACTAATATTTATTATGGAGACAAAGATAATTGCAGGTAAATATGGCATATTTCATTGAGCTACAAAATCACTTCAAATGCCTCTCCAATGCCTTAGCCGAATCCCGTTGAAAACAAGTTGACTAGTGCACAGTTTCAGTCAACTAGACTGTATGTTCAGTGATCTTGGCAGAACTTTGGTTGAAAATAGTTAATTGGGGGTTAGATCCAGTTAACTAAGCTTGCAATCATTCTCCTAGCCTTGGCACTTGTGAATTTAGTTAACTGGAGTATAACTCCAGTCAACTAGCTAGATTGTAATGAATCAATCTCCTGGCCATGGCTCTTATAAATTAAGTTAACTAGAGTCCAACTCCAGTCAACTAGACCAATATGGAAATTCTCCTGGCCGAACATTTTTTGGTTCTAGCTAATTGACTTTTTATCCAGTCAACTAGCTGTGCTGATCTCTTACTTGGGGCCGAACATCATGTTGAAATTAGTTAACCGGAGCTCATCTCCAGCTAACTAGTTTGCTGAAACTTTTCTCCCGGGCCGTGTGGTTTTTAAATCTAGCTAACTGGAGTTCATCTCCAGCTAACTAGATTGCTCTGATAGTCTTCTTGGCCAAATGCTCCATTCAAATAGTTAACTGGACTTTTAGTCTAGCTAACTAAGGAATTGCTGAAACCTTTCCTAGCCGTGTTCATGTTGGATTTAGTTAACTGGAGCTCATCACTAGTTAACTAAGATTGGCTGCAGATTTTCTCTTGGCTGATCAACTTTTCATTCTAGCTAACTGGAATTGCATCAGCTAGCTGAGCTCCCTGAGACAATTCTTCCTGGCCGAGCTCATGTTGAAATTAGTTAACTGGACTATTAGTCCAGCTAACTAAGGAATGCTGCAATTCTCTTTGGTCGAATGCGTTGATGATCTAGTTAACTAGAATTAACAACCAGTTAACTAAGAATTGTTGTTTTTCTTCCTGGCCGAGTGTTTCCCTATATCAGTTAACTGGATTTCATATCCAGCTAACTAAGGTTGCTGGCTTCATTATTTCTGCACGATTTCTTTTGTGCCTCGGCTAGCTGATTCCCTCATCTAGTTAACTAGGGAGTCTTTCTCTGGTTCACCTAGGCATGCTCCTCTCTAGCTGAATTCTTTGCTAGCTAGAGTCTGCCTCTTTGAGTATATGCTAAGATTTTTTTTCTCCATTTCGGCGACTGTCAGTGTATTCAATACTTCAAAAAATCTCTTCAACGGTTATCTTCTCTTTCCATTTTTCTTTCTATTATTTTTGTTTCAGTCTAATGGATAGTTTTGCAGATCAAATACTTTAAATAGCTGTGTGTAGAAGAAGAAAAAGTGAATAGTAGAAAGCCTTGATTGCATACATTTGTGATTGTTCAGTAACAAAAAGAAGAAAGCTCTGCTTTGAATATGCGAGTGCGTTTAAAAGATCATTGATTGCAAATCTATGAATCATCAAAGCTTTCAAAGGCATTCAAGGTTTCAGCTATCTCAAGAAGACTTCATTCATTACTGAAGTACATTCAAAGGAAGAAGCTCATTTGAGGAGTAGCCTGCAAAATTGCAAAGTATTTATTTCTAATATTTGCTTATTTTAGGAGCATTGTGTTCTCAATATTTTTCTAAACTTATTTGAATCTTGTAAAGGGTTGGATTAACCCTTGGTAGTTTGTTATAAGGCTTTCGTGTGCCAAGAAACAAAAGGACTAGCCTAGAAAGCTAGGGGCTTGGCTCCCTTGTGCCGTGTAATAAAAGAACTATTTGGGAAAGGCTAGGGATTGTAATCGTTTGATACGATTGAAGTAAAATTTCCAAAGGGTTTTTGGGGAGTGAGCATGGATTCTGGGTTGGCACCGAACCTCTATAAAAATATTTATGTTTGTGATTGCTTGAATATTTTCTATGATATCTCCATGTTAACTTCACTACACCACTGTCAATTAAATTTTGATTTGTTGAAAGTACATAACTACGCAATTAATTTTTTAAATACCCAATTCACCCTTCCTTTTGGGTTGCTATCTCTGGGCAACACATCTTAATTAACATGCGTATTTTCGTTACACTTAATTTATTCATATATTATTTCAGTATTGCCCAACACTCTATTCCATATAGTATAGCTAGCCTAATAGCGGTTTTATAATTTTTTTAATTTTAATGAGATACGTGGATCATACAATACTTCCGATGCACTCCTTCATTTAATCCATCTTGCTTTAACTCTATGATTCACATCTTCATCTATTTTAACTTTTTGCTGGATAATTGATCCCAAATACCTAAATTTTTTACTCCTTGATATCTCTTGGCTTGCAATCTACACCGTTTCTTTATTTATGTTTCTACTCCCACTAAAATTAAATTTTATGTATTTAATTTTAGTTCTACTAATCTTAAAATCTTTAGATTCTAAAGCCTCTCTCCAAATCTCTAGCTTAGTATTTACTTCAGATTTAGTTTCATCAATCAACACTATATCATATGCAAATAACATATACCATGGGATATCATTTTGAATATATTTGGTTAATTCATCCATAACTAGTACAAAAAGATACAAATTAAGGCAGATCGTTGTTGTAAACTTACAGTAATTAGAAACTCATTAGTTTCTCCTATTGTTATTTTAACAATAGTTATTGCTCTACTATACATATCTTTTATCAATTTTATGTACCTTTTGGTAACTTTTTTTCCTCTAAAATCCATCATATTATATATTTCTCTAGGTACGATCTATCATATACTTTCTCTAAATCAATAAAGATCATATGAATGTTTTTTTTCCTTATACCTCTTCATCAATCTTCTTAATAAAAAAATAGCTTTCATGGTCAAATTTTCAAGCATAAATCCAAATTAATTATTTGACACCAAAGTTTTAGCTCTTATTCAATTTTCTATTACTCTCTCCTATAATTTCATTGTATGACTCATCAGCTTAATCCATCTATAATTTGTACTGTTTTAAATATCTCCTTTATTTTTATATATGGATATTAATATGCTTTTTCTTTAATCATGGCATTCTTTAGTTGCTATAATTTTGTTAAATAAATTGGTTAACCATATGACTCCAATTTTTTCTAAGTCTTTTCAAATCTCAGTAGGGATCACAACTGGCCCTGATGCTTTTTTTTTTTTTTCAAAGCCTTTTTAACCTTAAGCATGCTAAATCTACGAAAAAATTATGCTCATAGGTTATCATATTCTTCTATCCTTAAATTTACTAAATTATTTTTATTTAATAATTTTTTAAAATAATTTTTTCATCGTTCTTTTATCTCTTCTTTTTTTTACTAAGACTGTTTCATCTTCATTCTTAATACGTTTAATATAGTATTTACTTTTGAATCCCGTAGAAGCAAGGATGTTGAAGTTTAGATATCTGCTAGCCACCTTTTGATAGTCTCTTTGGATTCCAATACTCTTGAGTCCAAGAGAAAAGATGACTTACTTAACTCCCAACCAGACATTTTAATTGAGCAATCCTTCGTGCTCTCTACGATGCATTACTGCTCCAATGGCTCCTGCTTCATCAAGAAATATAGACCTCAGGTCGATTTCTCCACTTGTGAAAACGATCGGGTTGCTCACACATGCTCACTTAGCTTTACATGTAACCACAAAATTCAATTATATTGCTAGCTAAAAGTTAGTATGTAAGACCTATGGTGCGTGGTTTTAGTAAATTACGGAAAAAAAATAGTTCTCACATTTTAATCCATCTCTCTCTCATCCATTATATACATAGACGCTGATTGATTCATGATAATATATCTTTTCATTAATCTAAAATTATCATAAATCATTGTAATCTAATTCTCATAAGAAAAATGGATATATAAAATTACCCAAGTTTAGTAATCTTAGATTACATTCTTAACTTTCATGTAAGTATTAAATAACACTTCATCTAATTATATATTTGGTTTAAACTAGACAAATTTTAAATATTTAATATTTAATATTTAATAATATTTAATGTTTTAAAATTATTATATATTTATATAATATGATGTTAATATTAAATTTTAAATTATTGATATTTATGACTTTTTTGCATATAAAATTATTGTATATATATATATATATATATAAATTATTTTATAAAAAATATTTTTATCAAAATATTTTATATTCTAATAAAAAGGAGGAAGAACCGTTTAAAAGATTTAAAAAATTATCAAAAAAATTAAACATCATCATAGAGATTGCTGGCATATTAAAATCATATATAAATATTTTTTAAAAATTTAAATCACTGCAGGGACTTCTTCCGTCATAGATTAATCTCGTAGAATTTCAGTATTATTCGGTAGATTTAAGTTTCGCAAGACGCCTTTCATCCGCCTCCCTTCGCTGGCGAGATTTGCTTTTGGGACCGTCCTTCCGCAGCTGGCAGCAGCGTTGTTTCAGGGGAAGTGCTCACAAGGCCATAAAACATCTTTTGTCGCATTAGAGGAGCCCATCAAAACCGTGCATTCTATTGATAGGACCGGTGGTTGCTCAATCACCGTCAGACTGTCCCGAGTTTTCCACACGCAACGACGTGCAGGAACATTGGTGTAACATCACTGACAACGGACGGTGGGGGACCGCCAAAAAGTTTGGATGCGTACAAGAAGGTAGGAGGAGATCACAGCGTGAAGGGTTTCGCCTTAACTAGACGTACAGCCGAGGAATCACATCCAAAGCCTATGGTTAGCCTATTTGTAATTTGTAGATGTATTTATTTTATTGATTCATTGTCTTTTTTGAAGTCTAATTGATGCGAAACATGTGCCACCATACTTCTTAATTTGATAATCTAAATTACAGAATAATAGAATTGTAATTTTTAAATTATTTATATATTAAAATTATATAATTTTTTAAAAAAAATTTGACTTATGCATCAAGTAATTAATAATTGATGCTATTAAATTATTTTATTTTTTACTAAATTTTGATTACTTAATATGTAAGCACAAGCTGCTCCAATTATTGGTGTGAAATTCCCACCATTTACTTCAAAAGGATATAACCACTTATGCAACTTAAATTGAACCCTGCAACAATATATAGGTGCTATTAATGTTCAGTAGACCATTCCTTAGATATTAATTAAATGACAACCACATGTAAGCTACTACCAGCACAAATTGATGATCTAAAATTGATGATCCGAATTAACTTGGCTGTATCCTTTTCCGGGAGAAGAAGATTTTACGCTGGAACTTGGAGATGCCATTTGGCTTGTTTACTCCATTTATATATCCGATCTACAATGTAGTAGTACAGCTCAAAATTCCAGCTCAAGGATCAATCCAGTCCACTCGATGTCCCCACCGTACTCTGGCCTCTATGGCCCGTGACTCGGTCTCCAACCGTCTGCTACAAAACAGCGATGCAAGCGATAAGTAGGGCACACCGTACACTCTTTTGTTTTCATTTATATGTTTTATTCTGACTTTTTTTTTTCATTCATATCTTTTGGAGCATTTTTTTTTTCTTCATTCATTTCTCTAATATTCACATATATTTACAAAATTTATCTAATCCAACTCATGAGAGAACTAGAATTTCTCTCCTTTTTTTCCAGAAATATGGTTGGATGCTATCTATCCATTTGAGAGCGGCTGGAAGTGAACGGTAAATTATAATCTCTGTCCTGAGACAAGACAACCAAAAACAGCAGATCAACAGCTTGTGCTGCGTGAGATTAGATTCAGGAATCCTATTTTCGAAGGGGGACATAACTGGGCAAGGAGTCGAGTCTGGTGCCCAATAATACCTTTCGATGCCGGAGAGCATAAAGGTCGTACAAAAGAAAGAAATTCTTTCAGAGGCACTGCTATATTTTCCCCCCGGGACCTACACGACGATTGCCGACACTTTGCATCTTCCAACTGCTTTGATGACATCTGTTGAGAGATAAAATTGCATAAATAATCATGCAAGAAGACTAGGATCAACCTAACTCCACATGCTAAACAATACCCGCTAGAGACAAATCAGCCTCAGTAAATTGGGGTACCTTAGCCCCTCACCGAGCCAAGAATTCCTAAGGCGTGGATCACATCTCTCGACCTCAGGAGCTATATCATCTCTCGGCCTCAGCCGAGCTATCATCTCTCGGCCTCAGCCAAGCTATATCGTCTCTCTCGGTCCCAATCGAGCTATCCGACTGTGCCTCGTCAACCGAGTCATTATTACACCCCGGCTAGACCCGGGCACTCAAGAACTATGCGGAATTCGGCATGGGAGAGTTCAAATTCGTAAGATTCCAAACATAAATCATATTTAAGAGTGGCCTAGGACCCGCGAGAGTGGCCTAGAGCCCTGGAGCCTATATACCCGCCAAATCTCGAGACATCACCCAGCTCTCCCAGCCATCGATCCTCTAACCAACAAGATGCGAATCTTACTGACCTCATAACAAACTGGATTCAAATCCTAACGACTTTTGGACCCACGACGCCCCAGGGAATCAGGTGATCCTCTATAAATAGAGTCGTCTGCCGACTCCTCAGGTATGCGCACTTGCTCACTGGCACACTCTCTTTCTTCCTTGGCTTCCCCCATTTTCCGCCATTAGTGCTCTGCTCAGAGCTCTCGAAAGGCCACCCTTGGAGAGACTCTTCAGCGAGAGCCTTCTCCTCTTGTTTGTTGATTGCCAATCCCACTGACTTGAGCGTCGGAGGGTCTTCCGTGGAGGGCCACCCCCAATGCCTCTTGCGTGAGGACTGTTTTGCAGGTCCGCCCAGGAGGGAGCCCGATCGCGCCTGAGTCGGAGGACGGATTTCAGCAGCAACAAATTGGCGCTAGAGGAAGGGCCCTCAAGTCCCATAAACTTGTGATTCAGGAGACAAGGATCTCGATCTGAAAGAGAACTCCTCCCATGGCCAACCAAGAAAGGCTACCTCCGAAGCCCGGGATCATGTCGCCTCCCAAAGACCTAATCCGGTGAGCAGCATAGCGCACCACCACCGCCAGTTGAGACTCCATCACCATCGGTGGCCCCAGTGACCCAAGACTAGTTTGCCTCACTGGTCCAGCAAGTCCAGGTTCTAACCCACTTAATTCAGGGGCACTTTGAAGCTCCCCCACCAGCCGCTCCTGCCCCGCATCCTCCTGAGGAGAATGCGCCCCCGCTCATCCGGCGATCTCCTCCTCCGGCCCGTATGGGGTTGCAGACCCCCCTCATCGCCCTAGGGAAGCTGAGCCAGCCCCCCAAGGGGGCCGTGGCAAAGATCTTCCCCGATCTCGGCGGGCCCGATCCCTCTCTCCGGTGTTCTCTCGCCACGACTCGACACCGTCTCATTTCTCTCCTCGTCCGGCCCCTCCTGTTGTGCCTGAGGAGATCCGCCAGCAACTCCGGAGATGCGCCAGGAGTTAGATGCCGCCAAGCAGGCCCATCCGCTCCACCATCAGACGGAGCAGGGCATTCCCTTTTCCAAGGGAATCATGGAGGAAGTGATTCCCTCCCACGTGAAGCTGCCCGCCATCGAGCCCTATCATGGGGCCTCCGATCCCGACGACCACCTCAGCAGCTTCAGATCGATCATGATGTTCCACGGGCATCAGATGCGATCCTCTGCCGCGCCTTCCCCTCCACCCTCAGGGGATCCGCTCGAACCTGGTTCAATGCTTTGAAACCAGGTTTCGTTAGTTCGTTCGACGAGCTGAGCCGCCTCTTCATCAGCCAGTTCGTCAGCAGCCGTCGTCACCGGCAGAGATCCGACTCCCTCTCTGAGGTTAAGCAGAGAGAGGGGGAGTCCTTGAAAAAATATCTCGGCCGTTTTAACACGGCCATGTTGGAAGTGGACCACCTTAATCATGAGGTGGCCATGTCCGCCCTAGCAGGCGGAGTATTGAAGGAGAGTGACTTTTACCTAGCGCTGGAGGTCAGCTACCCTCAGAACCTCTCCGATATGATGGCTCTGGCAGACAAATATGCCAGAGTCGAAGAATCACGAGAGCTGCCCGCACCGAGCTGACAAGGAAAAAGGAGCCCAAGGGCTCGGACAAGCACCGATCCGCCGCCAGCCAAGTCCGCCTCGCCGCCAAAGGGTTCCTCCCCGCCGAGGAACCGCACCCGGAGCCCGCCAAGGAGGTTCAACCGATTCACTCCGCTCACTGCCCCAAGGGCGGAGATCCTCATGGCGATAGAGCGCCAGCTCCCCCGACCACCTCCTCTCCGAGGGAATGCTGCCCGGAGAGATCCCACCAAATACTGCCGCTACCATCGGGATCATGGCCACGACACTGAGAGTGCTGGCAGCTGAAGAACGAGATCGAAAGGCTCATCCAGGGTAGGCTGGACCAATTCAGGAGAGCACCCGAGCCAAGGAACGGGGGCGATCGTCAACCTGAGCCTCAGCAACCTCCTCCTGAATCCTCCGGTCGCTGGTCACATTAATGTGATCGAGGCAGTTGGCAGTCCGTCGAGCGGGCGGAATGATGAAGAAGGTTCGGCGCCAAAGAAAGCGCGAACAAATGAGCTCTCCTTCTCCGACAGCGACCTCCGAAAATACAGTTCCCGCATGATGATGCGTTGGTTGTATCCCTTAATCTGAACAACTATGATGTAGATCGAATTCTCATTGATAGTGGAAGCTCCGTCAATATTTGTACCTCGATGTGTTTCTGAAGATGAAACTGCTTATGGAGAATCTCCGAGCCGTGGACTCCACCCTAATGGGGTTCACCGGCGATGTTATTACCCCGGAAGGAGTCGTGACCTTGACGGTCCGTGCAGGACTTGGCCTTCCGTTGCCACGGTCCACACAGATTTTCTGGTGACCAAGCTTCGGTCGCCCTACAATGCAATTTTTGGGAGACCCGGCCTGATGTCCCTTAGAGCCGCTGTCTCCATCCCGCACCTAGCAATGAAGTTCCCTACCGGATGGGGAGTGGGAGTAGTCCGAGGAAACCAAGCTGTAGCTCGGCAGTGTTTCGTCACCAGCCTGCAATCCAAATTGCCCGAGGTTGATGGACTGGATGCTCGGGAAGATTTTGCCGAGCAACGGGGAGAACCAGCTGAAGAGCTGGAGGAGGTGCCGCTGAACGAAGCCCGGCCAGACCGAACTATAAAGATCGGTCGCTGCTAAAAGGGAAACCTCGGACGGAGCTGATCGACTTTCTCGAAGGAATGCTGATGTTTTCGCCTGGTCAGCTTCCGATATGCCAGGAATCAGCCCGGATGTCCTCGTCCATCGTCTTAATGTGGATGAGATGTCCCGGCCCATAAAGCAGAAGAAGAGGAGCTTCGCCCCTGAGCGGCAGAAGGCGATTGAGGAAGAAGTCGACAAACTTGTTAAGGCAAACTTCATTCGGGAGGTAAACTATCCGAGCTGGCTGTCCAATGTCGTCATGGTAAAGAAGTCGAATGGCAAATGGCGGATCTGCATCGACTTCACCGACCTCAATAAAGCCTGCCCGAAGGACAGCTTCCCTCTCCCTCGGATCGATCAGCTTGTAGATGCTACTTCAGGGCATCAGATGCTAACCTTCATGGATGCCTATTCCGGCTACAATCAAATCCGAATGGCGCCTGAGGATGAAGAAAAGACCGCCTTCATAACCGATCGAGGTACATATTGCTACCGTGTCATGCCTTTTGGTCTGAAGAATGCAGGTGCAACTTACCAAAGGCTGGTCAACAAGGTCTTCAAGGAGCAAATCGGCCGAAACATGGAGGTATATGTCGACGACATGCTGGTCAAAAGCAAAGAAGCTTCCCAGCACATTGAGGACCTCTCTGAGAGCTTCGCGACGCTCCAAAAATATCGGATGAAGCTCAATCCAACAAAGTGTGCCTTCGGTGTCAATTTTGGAAGTTTCTGGGCTTCATGGTTTCTCAGCGAGGCATTGAAGCCAACCCGCAGAAGATTCAAGCCCTTCAGCAAATGACACCCCCAACATCTATCAAAGAGGTCCAGCGCCTGACAGAAGGATCGCGGCCCTCAACCGCTTCGTAGCTCGATCGGCCGAAAGGTGCCTTCCCTTCTTTAAAGCTCTTCGATCTGCCAAGAATTTTCAATGGACTCCCGAGTGCCAGAAATCATTCGAGGACCTCAAGAGGTATCTCGGCTCGCCACCCCTCCTCAGCAGCCCCAACTCGGGAGAGATGCTATTCCTATACTTGGCGGTTTCAGAAGGCACAATTGGCTCGGTTTTGGTCAGAGAAGAGAAAAAGACTCAAAAGCCGATCTACTATGTCAGCAAACTGCTCCGGGACGCCGAGACAAGGTACACCGGATCGAGAAGCTGGTTTGGCCCTGGTAACATCGGTTCGGAGGCTGCGGCCATATTTCCAGTCGCATTCTGTGACAGTCTCACCGACCAACCCATCAAGGCGGTGGTTCATCGCCCGGAGACATCAGGAAGGATGGCTAAATGGGCCGTCGAGCTAAGCGAGCATGACATCCGGTACCAGCCTCGCCCGGCCATCAAGGCCCAGGTTCTAGCTGACTTCCTCCTTGAATGTACTATCCGGAGGATGGTTCCACTCCAGACTCCCCGAGCAACCAAAATCTGACGCCCTGTGGCTGCTCCATGTTGACGGATCGTCCAATGCCGGTGGCTCAGGCGCTGGCCTAATCCTCACCAGCCCAGAAGGGGCTACCTTCGAGTATGGCGTTCGCTTCTCCTTCCCAGCCTCCAATAACGAAGCCGAGTATGAAGCTCTGCTCGCTGGACTTCGAATCGCCCGTGACCTCAAAGTGAAGAAGTTAAATGCCTTCACCGACTCTCAATTGGTGGCTGGTCACGTGCGGGGTGAGTTTGAGGCCCGGGAGCCAAACATGATTCGGTATCTCCAGCAGGTGCGGGACTTGCTTTCCCACTTCTCTGAATTTGAAGTTATCCAGATCCCCAGATCCGAGAATGCCCGTGCCGATCTATTATCCCGACTGGCAACTGCGGAGTCGATGAGTGCCGAACGAAAGTTTCCCCTGGAAATCCTGGAAAAGCCTAGCATCGCGGAGGCGGACCGAGTGATGCAGATTGAGACCGAGCCATCCTGGTTCGACCCCATCTCGAGGTATCTCAAAGAAGGGTCGCTCCCAGCCGACCGTAAGGAAGCAAGAAAGCTGAAATTGCAAGCTGCCCACTATGTGTTGGTCGACAGCTCTATAAGCGATCCTTTTCCATGCCATTGCTCAAGTGCCTTCGCCCATCTGAAGCTGATTATGCTCTTCGGGAGGTACATGAAGGAATTTGCGGCAACCATCTGGGGAGTCGATCTCTATGCCACAAGGTGCTGCGCCAGGGGTACTATTGGCCCACTATGCAAAAGGATGCTGATGATCTCGTCCGAGCTTGTGACTCATGTCAGAGACACTCCAACATCCAGAGGCTCCCCTCCGCCAGTTTAGTCCCTATTTCCTCCGCTTGGCCCTTTGCTAAGTGGGGGATGGATATTCTTGGCCCTTTCCCCCTCGCCACTGGACAGAGAAAATTTTTGTTTATCGCCATCGACTACTTCACCAAGTGGGTGGAGGCTGAGGCAGTTGCCCAAATAACCGAAGCTCGGGCCAGGGACTTTGTGTGGAGATCCATTATCTGCCGCTTCGGCCTTCCGCATACAATATCACTGACAATGGCAGGCAGTTTGATAACCCAAAGTTCGAGGTTTCTGCGAGGAACATGGGATCTGCCAACGCCTTACATCGGTGGGGCATCCACAAGCCAATGGAGAAGCCGAAGTAACTAATCGGACCCTGCTTCAAGGGATCAAAGCTCGGCTCACCAGAGCCCGAGGCAGATGGGCGGACGAACTTCATCACGTCCTATGGGCCTACCGCACTACCCAGAGAATCCCCACCGGCAGACCCCATTCGGATGGCCTTTGGCACGGAAGCCGTCATCCCTATGGAGGTAGGACTCCCTTCTCCGCGAGTGGAGAGCTACTCAGAGGAAGCTAACGATGAGCAACTTCGCACCAATCTCGACCTGGTGAAGAGATCAGAGAGAAAGCTCGAATCAGAGTAGCTGCATACCAGCAAAGAGTGGCTCGTTACCACGCCTCCAGAGTCAAAGGAAAATCCTTCTCGCCCGGCGATCTCGTCCTCCGGAAAGCATCGTCTCCAAGCCACTAGAACAAGGAAAGCTGTCGCCAAATTGGGAAGGCCCTTATCAAGTGGTAGAAGTCGTCGGACCCGGCACCTACAAGCTCCAGGATTTGGATGGAAAATTCGTTCCCGGATGTGGAGTTCAGACAACCTCCGCATATATCACCAATAGAGTACGCTCTCTATAGACTTACCCCATTTACAGCTTTGGCGTCTTGTTTCTATTATCTGCGGCACGACCGCTATGGTCATTTTTTCTGAAAGGTCGTAATAGAAAACAGATGTCGTTTACGCATCCATTCTCGGCACAACCGAGCTATTTCTCGAGCCAAATCTCCGAACCTCGGCCGAGCCTCGAATCAAATCTCCGTACCTCGGCAGGGCCGAGTTTTGAGCTAAATCTCGTACCTCGGCAGGGCCGAGCCTTGAGTTGAATCTTCGTACCTTGGCAAAGCCAAGTAAAATATCAAAAGACTTCGTTCGGATTCGGGCAGCTTACAAGCCCCGGCCGAACCAAACGTCAAAGATACTTTGTTCGGATTCGGGCAGCTTACAAGCCCCGGCCGAACCAAACGTCAAAGATACTTCGTTCGGATTCGGGCAGCTTACAAGCCCCGGCTGAACCAAACGTAAAAGATACCTCGTTCGGATTCGGGCAACTTACAAGCCCCGGCCGGATCAAATAGTCTCCAAAACATCGTTTGGGTTCGGGCAGCTTACAAGCCCCGGCCGATCAAGCAGTCCTCAAAACTTCGTTCGAATTTGGGCAGGATACGAACCCGACTGGACCGAATGATGGAAAAACTTTGTCCAAGGTTCGGGCAGCATACAAGCCCCGGTCGGAACAAACAACGTGAAAGCCTCGGCCAAAGCCGAAGTGCATCTCCATTCCTTATTAAAAGCCTCGCCAGAGCCGAAGAGCGTCACTTATCAAAAATCCCGATCAAGGCCGAGTGATAAGAACAAACATTTGGAGGTAACAACGGACACGAAAGTTGCAAAAATCTCTTTTTCATTCATCACAAAAAGGGCAAAAAAGAAAGAAAAAGATACATGAGCCCTCACTGGGCCTTATCATCTTCTCCGGGAGCCACCGAACCCTCCCCACGATGAGCTGCCTCGGTGACCTTTCGTCAAGGGATGCTACTTCCCCCTACAGCCGGTCGTTGGCACGACGAAGGAGCTTGACTTCCCTCATAGAAACGGCCAGATATTGTTCGACCGCCTTCAAGAGCCGCTCGTGATCCGCGAACATTGATGCCAAGGCCTCCCCGTCGACGGTCACCATAACGTGGCTCCCCTGGGACCCCTCACGGCCATTAGCGCCTGCTCGGCGCCACAGTTGATCGCCCCTCACCTCCAGATGCCATCTCAGAACCAGGAATTCTTGGGAGATCGGCTGAATAGATGACTAACAGGGCATCCTTCTCATCCGTATTTAAACCGCTCCTGGTGAATATTTCGATTGTTCGAGCCATTAATCTCAGCCCATGGAAAATCGCCATGCGTCACCACCTCAATGGGCGCTCGCGGGAAACTAAGAGTCCCGCCCCTCGTCGAAGAGGATCATTAATAACGTTGAGGTGCTCAAGGAGCTCCCTTCTTGGACTAGACTCCCTCCGATTTGCTGGATTATTTTTGAAGTAAATATCCTCGAAAGTCTGCCAGACTTCCTCGAATCAGGCATCCTCGAAAAACGTAGAGGAAAGAATGTATCAGTGGCCAACACTTGAGCAACATAGCTCGCCCTCTCCGAGAATGGCCGATTTACAGGCTTTAGGCACCCCTCCATCGCTCGGGTAGCCCCCATCCTCTTTGGCCATCTGCACCTGAATCCACAGTTGCAGTAAGGACCAAGTAAACTATCAAAAATCCTCGGCAACGAGCAAAATCCTCAGCAACGATCGAGCGATATTCCAAAATCCTCGGCAAAACCGAGTGATATTCTGAAGCCTCGGCAAAAACCGAGCGATATTCCGAAGCCTCGGCTACAACCGAGTGATTATCTGAAACCTCGGCCAAGTCAAATGGCATACTCTTAAAAAGTTATCTAAAGATCTGGTCTAGACGAGTAATCTCTCAAACTCTCTGACGCAACTAAGACGTCCTATGATACTTCGGCAGAAGTAAGCAACCTCCTTCTACTCAACCGTAAAGACATACGAGCTATCTCTTTCCGAAGAAATACCTGCTTCATTCTACAAACGGGATCATGCTTGCCGCATGAGTCCCCGGGACCGCCCAGGTCCACCTCTGACCCGAACAGGGACAAACGCTTTCCTCCACTGAGGACCGAACATTGGTCTTAGCAAAACAAGGTAGCAAGAACGTTGCCGATATATGCTATGACCCAAAAACATGATATGGGAGTAGTAACTCTCAAGCACAATCACATCGAAAAAGAAGCAGGTGCTAAAAGAAGAAAGAATAAAAGCTTCTTTATTTCTTTACCAATGAAAGGGATTACAACCTCCAAAGAGGCATTACAAGTGCATCATAGCACAGAAATAAAGACGAACAAATGGCTCAGCCTGACTGTTGCGACCAGCTTCAGTTAATAATGATATCTCGGCGTCCGACCCAAGATATCAGAGAAATCAGAATGAGTGGATGAGCCCTATTGAGCAAGGCAACCCATCCACCGATCCCTCGGACGGATATGTTGGAGGATCATAACCAGGTCAAAAAACCTATTGATCCTCACACTGGGCCGGATGTTAGTCTACTAGTCACTGCCAAAGTCAATAGGTAATGTACTAGCAGACAACACACCATCCCCCCCTCAAAAGATTCCCCGCGTGGAGGGGCTAAGCATCCAGTCAAGGGAGAAGGAAAAGCCCGCGCATGCTACGGGGGTACATGTGCACTTCCTACCCTGCGACCCCCGTAGCAAACCACAAAGGACACATAGGAAGTGCGTATGTGCACTCTCCATGTGATCTCTGCGGACCTCCTGTGTGCTCTCCATATGATCTCCGAAACTCCTCTCTGGAGGATGAGTTGCTCTTCACGACTCCTTCATCACCCCAGCTATCCGGGGGAGGACGACTTGCAAAAGGAAAACTCAGTCCCCCCACTCTTAGCCCAAGGGACAACATCATGAAAACTCTCACAACTCACAGAGAGGAAAACCTTAGAAGATGGCCTAAAACGGCCCTCTTCTCCCGTTTTATAGGCAAGCGGATCGGGAGCAGTTATTAAAGTAGAAAGCCCCAAAATTCAAAACGCCCTACCCACACGGCCACGTGGCCTCCGAAGATGAAAAGAGTGCTCTTCAATGCACGCCAAACGCGTCGCCCGAGCTATGACGCACACCAAAAGATTTTCCCCTGATCTGAATCGAGAGCCTTAAATGCAGGGGATCGCCCGCTGATCTTTGAGATACGGGCAGGCCTGGGAAATCGCCCAGCGAAAACGACGCCCTCCAATGGCAAGTCAGCATCTATATCGTACCTTAAAAAAGATCGACGGGATAAATGACCCCGGAAAATATAGAGGCAACCTTTTGCAGGTTACAGGGCCGTATTATCCATTTCGACAAAAAAAGGGTAGCTCGCCTTGGAAAAGACAAGACGTTGGCAGAATAATCAAAAGGCCCAGAAGCCAAGTACTCTTCAATAAAGGCGCCTCGATATCCTCTGCTCCAGCCCAACTGCCCGTTATGTCTCGGCATAAACCGAGACATTGCTCTATGCACCCGCTTAAGGCAAAAACTGCCTCTATACATCAGAATAAACCAAAGTATCTCTTCAGGACAGCATGATTGAACGTTATCTTTTGCTTCGATCCGGACTGAGATAGCTGTCGACGCCTCAACGATAATGAAGCACTCTTTATACTTTGGCCAAACCGTGCGGTACATTGCACCCCGGCTGGAACTTGTGAAGTTCCCTTTGCCTCGGCCAAAGCATGAAACTATATCTCGAGTCTTGCCGAGATCACCAAGGATTCCCCAAGAGGGTGTTTCGTCTATAAGACTCACGCGATGAAAACAAGCACTTCAAAGATGACAGCAAACGTGGAAGTTGCAGAAATTCTTCTTTCATAAAAGGGAAAACAAAAAGAAAGATACATTAGCC
Source organism: Calamus simplicifolius (assembly GCA_900491605.1). Lineage (NCBI taxonomy): Eukaryota > Viridiplantae > Streptophyta > Magnoliopsida > Arecales > Arecaceae > Calamus > Calamus simplicifolius. The sequence continues at coordinate 133,038 of UESW01002800.1, read as the reverse complement.
CTCACAGGAGCTTATCACTCCCTCTGGACGCCGTTGAGCTCTCCCCCCGCCGCAGAGCCGGCACACCCACCTATTGCTGAAGGGACGCCACCTGCCTCTCCAGCCGGCTGTTGGCTTCGCGAAGGAGCTCAATCTCCCAGGTGGAAACGGCCAGATATCGCTCGGTCGTCCTTCGGATTTGCTCGTGATCTGCGAGCAGAGAGGCCAAGACCTCCCCATCGATAGTTACCATGGTACGGCCCCAGTGGAGCCCGCCACTGCCGCCAATGCCGCTACTTGGGGTTCCAGTAGACCTCCCTTCACCTCCGAAGCCATCCTGCTGTCGCGAGCTTGGATAGGCCAACAGAAGATCGGCAGAGAAGATGTTTAACAATGGCATACCCCACCAGTATTTAAACTGCCTATGGCGAGCATTCTGGTCGCCCAGGCCATTGATTCCAATTCTCATCACACGTCATCTCAATCAGTGCCAGCGTGAAGCGAAGAGTCCCGCCCCCTTTCCGAAGGGATTTATTAATGACACCACAGCGCTTGGGATGCGCCCCCCTTTTTCCAGGGCCAAACTCCCTCCAAAAGCGCACCCGCTTCCTTGTCTTGGACAGGCCGAATTACCGACCACGAACTTGACCAGGATATTGCGGTAATTTTGGCCATGTCAGGCCAAGCATCCTACACCGCTGCCGAACCATTTTATGCCTTGGCCTCGACCGAGATATTTGCTTAGTCCGGGCCAAACCGGCCCAAGATAGTGAATGAGTCATAATTCGTTCGCAGCCAGAAGAAAACTTGGGATAAAAGATCAGCCAAAAGAGGCGATTAAGCAGATGGAGACAAAAGACCCATCCATTGAAAATTTTGACCAAATTACATATCTGAAAAACAAAAGCACACAAATGATCCTCAAGGATCAGGAGCTGGATCAGTTCCAACAGTGTCCTCAACAACACTCAGAGAGGCTCAGCTTGTTTCGCCCACTTCTAAAGTCGTCGTTCCTTCGGCGGCAGGTTTGAAGTGCCTCTCGGAAGCTGCAGCCTCACTTGAACCCAAGATAGCGCCGAGATCGACGTCTGAAACATCGTCATATTCATCTTCTTCAGCCCCCAGGGTACATGCCTCACAAGCCTCAACATCCAGGAAAGAGAGGTCCCACTCCGAATGCTCCCGGGCTATCTTAGTTCGGGTCTCCTCCTCGCCAAGCTGGAAAGCCTCGATGCAGGTCGCATCTTCTATGCCCCGTAGCAAGCCCATTTGCTCCTCGATCTCAGCGATCCGCCTTTCGAGCTCCAAGCTCCTCCCTTTACTCGACGATAGTTCCTCTTGCAGGATCTTTAGTTGGTTTCGGCCCTCCAATTTTGCCCTCTCCATCTCAAATACAGGATTAGCGATGCAATAGCGAGTTAATAGGAGAAGTTTAAAGGACAGTATCGTACCTCCTCCTCCTGCCTGGCTAACTTCTCGGTCAACTCCTTGACCTCGCCAAGGGCCCTCAATTTATCAGCTTTAACCTGCTCGATTCTGCCCTTGAGGTCATCAATCCTCGATTGCCTATTATCAGCTTCTTCCCAGGCCTGGGAAAGCTCGCTATCAAGTTGGGGATGCCATTTAATCTTATTATCCTTGGCTACGATACATTGATTGAGATTCTGGACCTTCTCCTCTGACTCACCGAGCATCCTGTTTAGGCATTCTTCTCCTCGGTAGCCTCTCGCCTCAGTCTGTCTTGACTTTCATCGAACTGTTTCTTGGTGAATTCCATTTCTCCAGCATGGATTCGATTTGTGATAGCTTTGAGCATGCCTCATCATATTGTTCCTTAACTTCGAGCTTTAATCTGGATGCGTCGTTGAGGGCGGCCTGATGCAATCCCCTCACCATCTCCAACTTCTGACAACGTCCACAAATTTGTTAGACGCCACTGCTCGCGAAGCTCAGAACTGACTCTCTTGGCCTGAACGCTGCTCCCTATCGCCAGGCTCAAGCGCCAGCACAGTGCCCTAGTGATCAAAGCACTATGCGGAACAAAAAAACAAGTAAGGAAGCGCGATCAAGTTCGCCAGAAAACACCTGATACTCCGGAATAGCAACTCACCCGAGAGGTGTAGGACCTAGCTAACCCCATTAGGGTGGAATTATCAATATCGGGGAGAAGGTGAACGTCCTTCGCTACGTTCCGCTGACCAAATGCGGCGTTGATAAGGTCCAAGTCTGAACTCGTCCATCGAGGGACTTGCGCTTGGATGTAATGCCGACTTCATCAAGGCAAAAAATGCCTCCGATAGTCGAGCCCGGACCACCAGGCAGCCCGTCCGAGGAGCCAGCCCGAACAATCTCAGACTGAGAAGCCTTCAATCTCCTGGCCTCCTCCAGCAAAAGCCTGGCCTGCAATTCATCAGATACCTCGGCCAGCCCCGACCTCAATCTTCCGAGGCTTCGATAGGGGAAACTTCAGCTGGAGGGTCATCGTCTTGTCCTCCTTCTTCACCCAAAGGTCCCTTTTCAATCGCTGGCACCTGCTCCTCCCATGCGCACTCCACCGAAGCCTCAACTTGTTCACCAGCACCTCTAGCCTCCTCAAGAGGAACCCCTCCAGCAGGAAACTCCTCCGAACATCCACTGCCTTTGGCCCAACGTCATCACCCTCTAACCCATCCGAGGGAGGTCCTTCAACAACAGGCTCACCCTGAACTTCTGACGGAGCCTCCTCCAGGCTATCCACTATCTCCACCACCAGAGGATAGGGGATCTTGGCGACCCTCTCTGAGTCCTCCTCCACTCTGTGCTCCCCCATCGTGGCTACTGCCTCTTCCCCCAACGGAGAGAACCCTTCATCCATCGCCGACACTCCCACGTTCCCTTTCTTCAGCGGTGAGGAGCAGGCTGGCTTTGACTCGCCCAACCTCTGGCGAGCGCTCTTTGGAAAGACGAACTTTCTTCTCGGGCTTGCGCCTCTCTGCGTTGCTGGTCTCTCTTGGGTACTTGCCCAACTCCTTCTTTATGCGGCCCGCCATCTTAGACATGGGGAGCAACGGTCAAACCTGGGTATATTTGCCCCAAAAAAGGAAAAACAAAGAAAGGGAAGGGGCTTACCCTGCCTATCAATGGGGCTAAGCCCGACATCGCAAAGGGCCTCCTCCGACAGTAAGACAATAGCCGAGAATGTTCGACCGCTGGTGAGGACCCCTAGGTCCTCCTTCTCCCATTCCAATAAGGCCGGATGCGCCTCCATATCCCTAACAGGGTTTCCCCATCCCGCGAGAAGTCAGAACCGATGTTCCCTTCAGCGATAAAGAATTGGACCTTCCATCCCTTTATGGACGACGGATTATCCACGATCATCCTGAATCCGAGGTCCGATAGGACCACTCCGACTTCCTCCTGGGCATCAGATGGTAACAAGTGCGAAACAGGATAGAGTTGCTGTTACCTAAACTCGGCTACACATCGAGATGAACCCGATGATACTCCGCCAGCTGTTAGGAGCCACCATTATCGGACAGATGTTATAAAACTTCATGATCTCCTTTATCAGGGGATGGAGAGGAAACCGGAGGCCTGCCTTCAGGCTGTCTTCATAAAGAAAGACCCCACGCTCCAGCTCCTACGAAACCCTACGCTCGGGCCCCGGCAGTCGCAGAACGATATCCGAGGGAATGTCATATTTTTAGCGGAGTCTTCCCAATTCCTCAGCGGTGATTTCTGAAACCATGTCTGGGTCTCATCATTTGGCTGGCTGAAGAAACACTGAGCAAGATTGCAAAGAAAACAGGGGGACAAATTTCTCCAAGAAGAAACGAAGGGACGCCACGAATGGGAATAGCATTGCTTCGACTTTGCTTCCCCCGAAGGAAACCGCCTCAAAAAGAAGATAAGGCGTCTTGATCAAAACTCCCGGAACCGCCACTGCAGGCACCATGAAAATTGGGATTTGCTGCATGGCGCTCCCCCAACCGTTGCTTCTAGAAAGCGATGGTTCCATTCCGTAAAGCAAGACGGCCACGCGGCGCTAATTAGAGCACCATTACAGAGGCTGTCAAATCCAAACCCACTAAATCATGTCACCCAGAGTTATACTCCCTACGCCCGAACCTACGCTTCGAACTAGGGAGTGGGGGGCATGTGTTGAGGGGTAAAATCGCCATTGCATAAATAATCATGCAAGGGGGCTAGGATCAACCCTGACTCCCACGTGCTAAACAATACCCGCTAGAGACAAGTCAGCCTCAGTAAATCAGGGTGCCTTAGCCCCTCACCGAGCCAAGGATTCCTAAGGCGCGGATCACATCTCTTGGCCTCAACCGAACTATATCATCTCTCGGCCTGAGGTGAGCTATATCATCTCTCGGCCTCAGCCGAGCTATATTATCTCTTGGCCTCAGCCAAGCTATATCGTCTCTCTCGGTCCTGGTCGAGCTATACGACTATGCCTCATCAGCTGAGTCATTATTACGCCCGGCTAGACCTGGGCACTCAAGAACCTCTGCGGAATTTGGCGGGAGAGTTCAATTTCGTAATATTCTAAATAGAAATCATATCTAAGAGTGGCCTAGGACCCACGAGAGTGGCCTAGAGCCTTGGAGCCTATATACCTGCCAAATCTCGAGACATCACCCAGCTCTCCCAGCCGTCGATCCTCTAACCAACAAGATGCGAATCTTACTGACCTCATAACAAACTGGATTCAAATCCTAATGACATTTGGACCCATGATGCCCCAGGGAATCAGGTGATCCTCCATAAATAGAGTCGTATGTCGACTCCTCAGGTATGCGCACTTGCTCACTGGCACACTCTCTTTCTGCTTGGCTTCCCCCATTTTCCGCTATTAGCGCTTTGCTCAGAGCTCTCGAAAGGCCACCCTTGGAGAGACTCTTCAGCGAGAGCCTTCTCCTCTTGTTTGTTGATTGCCGATCCTCGCTGACTTGAGCGTCGGAAGGTCTTCGCGAGGGCCACCCCCAACGCCTCTTGCATGAGGACTATTTTGCAGGTCCGCCTAGGAGGGAGCCTGATCGCGCCCGAGTCAGAGGACGGATTTTAGCAGCAACAAAGGTAAAATCGCCATTGCATAAATAATCGTGCAAGGGGGCTAGGATCAACCCTGACTCCCACGTGCTGAACAATAACCGCTAGAGACAAGTCAGCCTCAGTAAATCAGGGCGCCTTAGCCCCTCACCGAGCCAAGGATTCCTAAGGCACAGATCACATCTCTCGGCCTCAGCCGAGCTATATCATCTCTCGGCCTCAGCCGAGCTATATCGTCTCTCTCGGTCCCGGTCGAGCTATCTGACTGTGCCTCATCAGCCGAGTCATTATTACGCCCCGGCTAGACCCGGGCACTCAAGAACTTCTACGGAATTCAGCACAGGAGAGTTCAAATTCGTAAGATTTCAAACAGAAATCATATCTAAGAGTGGCCTAGGACCCGCGATAGTGGCCTCGAGCCCTGGAGCCTATATACCGCCAAATCTCGAGACATCACCCAGCTCTCCCAGCCATCGATCCTCTAACCAACAAGATGCGAATCTTACTGACCTCATAACAAACTAGATTCAAATCCTAACGACTTTTGGACCCACGACGCCCCAGGGAATCAGGTGATCCTCTATAAATAGAGTCGTCTGCCGACTCCTCAGGTATGCGCACTTGCTCACTAGCACACTCTCTTTCTGCCTTGGCTTCCCCCATTTTTTGCTATTAGCGCTCTGCTCAGAGCTCTCGAAAGGCCACCCTTGGAGAGACTCTTCAGCGAGAACCTTCTCCTCTTGTTTGTTGATTGCCGATCCCCGCTGACTTGAGCGTCGGAGGGTCTTCCACGGAGGGCTACCCCCAACGCCTCTCGCGTAAGGACTATTTTGCAGGTCCACCTAGGAGGAACCCGATCGCGCCCGAGTGGAGGACAGATTTCAGTAGCAACAACATCTAACTTCTATTGCTACTACTGTTAAATAGTATGATATTTTTTTAAAAAAAAATTTATGTTTTTACTATAAAAAATAGTCTAATATTTTAGATAATATTTTTATAATTTTTTATAAATTAAAAGATCTATAGTCTATAATATAAAAATATAGTCTTATATTATCTTTATAATATATAAAAGACGATTATTCTCCTTCCGATTTGCTTCTCCTCTTTTTCTAAAAAAAATCCTTAATACCCAAACTCAAATTTTGTTCTCCCAACCATGGTTTTGTTCTGAATTAGGGTTTTGTTTGTGAAGACTCCATCATCACGTGGTATTAAGGTTGCAGAGACTCCACCATCAGAGTTTTGGAAATATATTTTCAAGAAAGAGTCCAATGTGGCTCACTGGCTCTTCGTCGCGACGGAGACTCCATTCCATCAACCCTTTGCGGTGTGCCGGCAACACTTCCGACAAACCTACCAGGCAGAAGCTAGAGCTCCCCTCCTTCTCTCTCCCTTGCGTTATCTGAGAGAGAGAAAGGAAGGGAGAGAGATGAGAGCGTGTGCGCCGAGACCGGATGGGTGCATGCGAGGGAGGAGGAAGCCAGTGGAAGAGTCGCGAAGATAGCGGAGGAGGATGGTCGGAAGGCGGGTGTGTCTCGGAAGTGTATGGAGACGATCGCTGAGGTTGAGATCGTGGACAGCCGGATCAGAGATCATGCAGCAATCCTACTTTCCAAGGTCGTGACTTTCTTTATTTTAATTCGATTTTGTTGTGCTAAGTTTCGGTTTTTGTTCAAGAAGGTGATTTTTTTTTTGTCATCTGGCATTGAGTTCGTTGAGTTCTAATGTTGGTTTGCGAGTTGGGCTCCTACATTGTGCCCTTCTTTTAAGAAAGTTGTGGTTTTCCCCTATTTTCTGTTTTGGTTTTTGTCTGCTATTGAATATTCTATGGTCTTGATGGAACTTGCGTTGAAATTAATGGGGCTTGATTTTTTTTTTTTTTTTCGATGGCTCTAGAATTTCGATCCAAGCTGAGTTCTTGGATGGAACCAAGAAAATTAGGTGGGTGTTGTTTTTTTTGCTCAGCTTTGTGACAAGATGTTTTGGGACTTTGAGGTGTTACTAAGAATTCAGCGTACCGTTTAAGGAGAGGGCATCTCTGATTGCATAACACAGAGGGCATGCTAGATGGTGAAGCCTTGAGGAGCTCATCAACCACTGAGTTATGATGTTACTAGATTAAGGAAAAAAAAACACTAGTTTTTGAGAAGTCCTTAATTTTGTCATTTATAATTTTATTGGTCAATCAGTGGTAATACATGGTGATTGACTCTCGTTAATGCTAGCATTTTTTCTCTATCTTAATGATGCTGACTTTATAGGCATTCAATGTAATTGTGCTGTTGTTTGCAAAACTCAGACGTAGTAGCTCTATCGAATATTTTATTTTGTTGACTAATTGACATGATTTCAATTGGAATGGTGGCATGCTTATCTGAAAGTAGAGAGGAGGCATCAGGCATGGTATGACTGTTGCAATCATAGAGTCAGACAGCGAAGATGATTTCTACAGTTTCAGGATGGTATGCAGCACAAAAATGCCTTGATATCTGAATTTTGGAAGCACAACCGTGACAATAAATAATTCTTTTTTTTTTTTTTTATTTCTCAAGTCTCTCAGCTTTCTTGTCTCTGACCTGCTAAATTTTTACAGATACTTTTTCTTTAAATTAGATGTTGGTGTTTTTGATCATGAACGGATCTGTTATATTATTCGAAAAGATATCGATCGCTTTTGCTTAATGAAGAAGATTACTTCTAGTTGTATTGTGCTATATATGAGGTAATAATATATTTTTATATTTTTTATGTTTCATATGTAATTACTAGATGTTATAAGTTTCTAATAATAACTGTGGGATTGAATAATTTAATTTGTATAGCTATTTGTACAATCAACTCAAGAAATCAAAACTGCTCAACATGTATGGCTTCATAGACCCTGGATAGATCTCTGTACACTGTGGATCAGTTGGAGCATGATCAGATTTGATTGCTAAAAATTAGAGAGTTATTATATGGATCAATTGTTTCTAGCTTCTTATAACTCTAGATAAGTATTTTTTTAATCAAAATTGATACTTTTGATATTAAGTTATTGATTATTATTATTATGTTTATGAAGGGATCACTGGTCCTTGGTGGTTATTGATCCTCATGGGGACAAAGTGTATTTTTATGATTCTATTGGACATTCAGTGAGAAAAAATTGAAAGGTGTTATTAATATTTAATTATTTATTTCTTTATAATTTTATAGTAATTTGCTTGGGTTATATTTGAGTCTCACATTATTATTATATTTTATTATATTAGTGCACTCAAAATATACAACGCTAAAGCTACCGAGTTGTAAGAAAAACACTTGGAAGTCAATTCAGGTATATTGAGTTGCACATTCTTTTTAATAATTCATAAATTTAGATCTTATTTGTTTGAATCTTATAAAAACTTTTAAATTTATTTTTTAAATGTCCTAAGTAACCATCAGGTGTTGAATATGGCTATTATGTCATCATGTATATGAAGGAGATCAATGAGAATCATATTATTTCAACCGATAAAAAGGTAGGTTATTATTGTTTCATATAAGTAATATTTTTTATGATTTTAGATTTTTATTTTATGTGTTATTTAGTGATCCTTTCCTAAGTAACTTATGTATATATGCAGTTTGGCGAGAAGAAAATTTATAAACAAGAAGAGATCGATATTATGCGGAGAATGGATCGAGTACTTGCAAGGTTTTATTTGAAGAAATGTTATGGATGTTTGTATATTGAAGTTTGGATTATCTACAAATGTTATGGGTGTTTGTATGATAGTATTGGATATTTCAATTCAATATATTTAGGTTTTTTTTTGAATTGAAAGTATATTTTGTATGACAGTATCATTAGATATTTGTATGACAGTACTGGATATTCAATTCAATATTTTGAGATTTTTTTGGAATTGAAAGTATATATTTGTATGACAGTATTATACTACGTTTTAAATATAAAAATGAAGTTTAAAGTAAACGATAGACTATGTTTTCCAATAAAAAAGCAGTCTTTTGTATAATTATAGACTATATTTTCTGATAAAAATGTAGTCTAAATTATTTAAAGGCTACATTTTTTTGACTTTTAACTATATCTACAAACGTAGTCTAAAAGAGGAACTTTTAACTACACTCACCTAAACTACATTTTAAAAAACGTAGTCTAAATATAAAAGACTATGTTTTTTTAGATGTAGTCTAATTAAAAAATCGTTGTAGTGTGATGTTGCTAGGTTAAAAGATGGGCTAGTTTAGGTAAGGTTTATTCAAAATATTGTAAAAGATATCTTGAGAGAAGGTGGGAGATTTTATATGGTTCAGACTTTAAGTCATGTCAGATTATGTCCATGTCGAATTGAGTATATTTTTCTTCACCAAAAGTAAACTTGGATGACATACGTGCTAGCCAAGGTTGAATTGGGTTATGTTGGGAATTAAGAAATCCAATTGACTTGATTATCTAAATGGATGCAATTTTTAGCCCCACTCATCTCATAGGTTTTTGAAGATAGACTAGACAAGGCTTGATTGAATGAGAACTAGGCCATATTATGAGTAAACTCAACCATTTGGATGAGAAATTGGGAATTATACCTTTTCTCTACATTTTGGCAACATCTTTTTCTTTCAAATATAGGCTAGTTTAAATTTGATCATCTTTTTATTTCTTATATCCACATAGTTCCCAAATCTCAAAGATGAAAGAAATAAAAAATGTGGGATAGCTCTGAGATCAATATGGTGCAAGGATGGAAAAGATGATTAGATCCTAAACTTTACTATATTCGAATGTAGCAATATTCAGCTCTCTCTCTATGCATAGAGGATCCGACAGAGTAGATTTATATTCATATCTAATTAGGACATAATTAGATCGTGAAAGTTTGATATTAATGATCTAAGTAATTAGATATAATTTATTACTTTTTAAACTACTTATAAACTAAAAGCCATGTGGTTTGAAAATTTTTAGCCTTTGTATCAAGTTATCAAAAATTTGATTGTTTAAGCAATACAAAACAATTCATGTTTGGTTTTTTTTTTTTGACTAGTTAAGGGGATAGGCAAAAAAATCTTTAATTTACATGAGTTTTAATGGATGTAATAATGACAGGACCAAATTGGAGTAGAGATTTATGCAATTGAATCTTAGTCTTTTATTATATTTTTAATATAAATTATATATTAAATTAATTTAAATACAATCTTGGAAGAAGCTAATGTAACAGCTACATCCAACAACATTCCCAAAGTTACTTCTCAAAGTTTCTTTGCACAAGTCATGTCCAATTGATTTGTGCATGCGATCTTTGCATAAGAACGAGCCTAATCTTTTCATTATCTAATATCTCTTTGAAGACGTCTAATAAAATTAATACATCTTGCCTTAATTTCTTCGTGTCTTTCTTCCCTGGCATTACCTCTCTTCCCATCACTTTCACCACTCGCTAGCTTTAGCATGCTTTTTTTTTTTTTACAGACGGATGATCACATTAGTCTAATGCAAACCAATCCTGATAGATCAAAAAATAGAATTTATTTAAATACAATAAGACAGGAACATCCTGTTTTCAAATCCCGAAATGATAGGCTATAGAATCCGTCATCCAGTCAATCATAGAGTTAGTTTTTCGATAGACATGATAAATTTGACCTCTATAAATATTTTACAGAATAGACTAGATGTTATAAAATTATGAAATAATTGAAACATAATTACAATAGTCCTTCCGAAGTTTAGCATGCTTTTGATGGATCACACCTTTTTTCACAAAACAAAGCTGGCACGCTATATGTAGTTTTTTTTTAAAAAGTTGCTTTACAAAAGAATAAAAGGAAACCATCACCTTTAATTTCATAGACAAAGATATAAATTACAATATAAGAAATCAAAAACGATGCACCTTAAAAAGCTAGGACATCTGTTTTTTTTTTATCGCTTTCTTAATCCGAAGTAACCTTTGGTAAGAAATAAAAAATGATGCATTTTAAAAAGCTAGGACATTTTTTTCTTTTACCGCTTTCTTAATCCAAAGTAACCACTGCGATCGAGTTTCTCTGACTTAAAAATAAAAATAAAAATAAAACTAAAACGAAGAAGGGAAAACGTATGATTGATAAATTTAGAGGCCGGAAAACTTTAACGCATTCAACGTGTGCTAGCATAGCAAGCCATCTGTTGCTGTCAAATCACTTACGGTGAGCATCAATGGACGAAGATCTCCATAGGTCGTGGAAGTGTAGAGGGAGCGCCTTCTTCCTCTGGGGACCTGCAAAAAGCTCCGGACCGGTGGTTCCGATGGGGACCCTCCGATGCTCAAGTCAGTGATTTGTAGAACAGAATTTCGTAATAGAGTAGTACTTGAGAGAGAGTAGAGATTTCGTCCCCCTGCCTTGTAAGCTAGGGTCATTTTTTATACATGTCGTTAGAGCCGCTGGGTCTCCCTTCTGTTAGGATAAGCTTTGTGAACAGCAGGCGGGCACTACAAGAAAAATATGTTTTACCGACGCCAAAATGCGTCACTAATGCATCGCTAAAGCAGTTTAGCAACGCAATTATGGTGTCGCTGTAATTATCGTCGCAGAATGGATGCTATCACAATTGTGTCACTAAATAGCGACACCCAGCGACACAATTACTTGGCGTCGCAATATTGCGATGCCAGGTAATTGTGTCGCAATATTGCGATGCATTTACTTGGCGTCGCAATATTGCAACGCAATTGAATGCGTCGCAATATTGCGACGCTAGGTAATTGTGTCGCAATATTTAATAATAATATTTTAAAATATTAGCGGCGCAATTTCAGTCACTAATGCATCGCTAATTAATTTTTTTTTAAAAAATATAAAATATTAAAAATTAAAATGGTTAATACAATTTCATTACATTTAAATATTGATCGAAACATTCATCACTCATATTGATCGAAACATTCATCATTCAATTTTTTAAAAAATTAATATATTAAAATTTTGAAGTTTTCATGTACAAAACATAAAAAGTAAAAAAAAAATACATCAAGAGTCCGCACTATCAAGATCACGTGGAGGCTGGAAACCCTGCGGCATGCGAATAACCAAATCCTGCATCTGACACATCTGCTCTTTCACGTCTGAAGGCATCCTATGCGCTGGTTGAACTCCTGCTGAATCTCCTGCCAAACGTCCTGCCGAACCTTCTCCATAATAGATCTCTGAATGTCGTCTAAACGCTTGGCAGGAATATTGCCAGAATAGCGCGAACTGGAGACCTGATGGAAAAATATCCAGAAGCTCTAGTGCCCAGACCATAGACCATGCGGTCTCGCGGCTGGGCACCAACAGCCTTTAAAAACACACGTCGACTCTCCTCTGGTGAGAGTTCGACGGGCATCCCCCCATCAGTGGAGTCGACCTGCGATGCCTAGGAGTGAAGCTCCTCGACTCATTTCTTTGAATTATAAAATCAATAATAAATGAATCAATAAATTTTCCTAAATAAAATTTTAGAAATTAAACATATACAATATAAAGCTAATTTCTTACCGCAACCTTCCGTGATCGTGTATCGACCCAGGAACCGTCCCTCCTGGTGTGTGTCGCCCTGAATAGACGAAACTTACCAGGATCTCCGCCCTCCTGCTTAGACTACAATAGCAGAAGAAATGATATAAATGTAAGTATTATAAATAATAAAATTAGTAATTAAATTATTTATGTTTTCTTACCATACAGCGTCTGTGCTCCTGAATTGAAATAGACCCCGTAGTATGGCTGGAGAGACCCGTGCCAGGACCGCACCTCTCGGGTCAACGGTTCATGCTGGCTGATGCGGACCTCGTGCGCCAGCCATCAGACTGCCAGACCTACTGCAACTCGTGCCAAATACCCTTCGTCACATGTGAAGACCTATATTAATGATTTTTTTATTTTTTTGATTTTTACGTCGCTAATGCGTCGCTATATTGCAACGCAATATTTACGTCGCAATATAGCGACGCATTATTGCGTCGCTATATTAAAAATTAAATTTTTTTATTTTTTTGGCATATGCGTCGCTAAATAGCAACGCAATGATTGCATCGCTATATTAATAATTTTTTAATTTTTTAGTTTTTTGCATCGCTAATGCATCGCTATATTTAAAAAAATTATTTTTTTGTTATATGTGTCGCTATGGCGTCACTAAATGACGCAATGGTTGTGTCGCTTTTTTTTAATTTTTCTGGTTTTTGCGTTGCTAATGCGTCGCTATATTAAAAATTAAATTTTTTTATTTTTTTGGCATATGCATCGCTAAATAGCGACGCAATGATTGCATCGCTATATTAACGATTTTTTTAATTTTCTTATTTTTTGCGTCGCTAATGCATCGCTATATTAAAAATTAAATTTTTTTTTGGCATATGTGACACTATTGCATCGCTAAATAGCAATACAATGATTGCGTCGCTATATTAATATTTTTTTAAAATTTTTAATTTTTTGCATCGCTAATGCGTCGCTATATTGCGACACAAAATTTGCATCGCAATATAGTGACGCATTATTGTGTCGCTATATTAAAAATTAATTTTTTTATTTTTTTGTTATATGTGCCACTATTGCGTCGCTAAATAGTGATGCAATGGTTGTATCGCTATGTTAACGATTTTTTTAAATTTTTCTAGATTTTTGTGTCGCTATATTGCGACGCATTTTTTTTGCGTCGCTAATGGCGTCACTATTTATTTTTCTCACTGAGTTATCGCAATTTGGTCGCAATTTAGCGATGCAAAAATGCGTCGCTAAATTGGCGTCGCTATTTTGAATTTTCTTGTAGTGGGGTGCGCCGTTGCTGAATGGGTGCCGGGAATATCAGCGATTGTACAATGTGTTGGTAATTGCCCATGATTCTGGCCATAACAGGCGGGCTGGCCGTGCTATGGTTTGTGTTTCAAGAAGCCAGATCGAATATGAGGCCGAGGCAAGACCGGAGCCGAGGCTGAGCAGAATCCAAGGCCGAGGCGGAGCTGGAGTCAAGGCCGACTCGAATCTGAGGCCGAGGCAGGACTGGAGCAGAGGCCGAGCCGAATCTGAGGCCGAGGTGGGACTGGAGCCGAGGCCGAGGCGCACCCAAAGCCGAGCCTAATCTGGGGCCGAGGTGAGACCGGAGCCGAGGCTGAGCCGAATCCGAGGCCGAGGCGGGACTGGAGCCGAGGCTGAGCCAAATTCGGGGCCACGATGCACCCGAGGCCGAGCCAATTCCGGGGCTGAGGCAGGACTGGAGCCAAGGCCGAGCCAAATCCGGGGCCGAGGCGCACCCGAGGCCGGGCCAAATCTGGGGCCGAGGCGGGAATCCGAGGCCAAGGCGGGATGGGAGCCAAGGCCAAGCCGAATCCGAGGCCGAGGCGAGACCGAAGCCAAGGCCGAGCCGAATCCAAGGCCGAGGCGGGACTGAAGCCGAGGAATCCGGGCCGAGCTCTAAGCTAGCAGGGATTGTTTAAAAATCATGCGGGATGTTATCGTACCGCCTGATGGTGATTAGCCATATCAGATGCCCCCCCGTCCCGAGATGGGTGAGCGTGCACCTATCATTGAAAGGGGGGTTTTATCATCCGATGGCTAATCTTCAGGCGACACATGTCAAGGGCCGTCCTCCCCTTAATGGTGCATCGGATGCTGCGACGCCATCATCTCGCCTGCCTCAACTGTTGGTATCGAGGAGGATTTTCCTTGGGGCTAGGCAGGTGCATCATTGCGGTGAGGTTACCACCATCCCTTCATTGGCAGGGGCCTCCGGGCCGCGTGCTCCGGGTGGTTACTGTAGTCGTCCCCAATGGGAAGCGGGCACGTAGCCGGAGCAAGCTTGGTGGGACAATTTTGAAAAGACAAGTCTATAAAAGGGGGGCGTTCTTGGCTCAAGCTGTCCTTACTGCTTTCATTTTCGTCCCCATTCTGGTTTTACTCGAGCCTGTTCGTTTCCATCCTCCCGAGCCCTTCGCCTTTGATTCTTCGTCCTCAAATCCTTCAGGTTAGTTCTGTTCTCATGGCTTCTTCGTTCCTTTCATGCTCAATTTCTGGTTCCAGGGGCTATTCCCCCAATCTTCCTCGACAACCCTCTTCCTCTCCGGCGCCCAGCTGGTCATCCTCTATGGAGGATGTCCCAGCGGGGCAGCAGCGAGTGGTCGGGCAATTTCCCATCGAGAATCGCCCAGCCGCCGTACGGGCCCCCGTCCGGCATCGTCCGGCTGTTGCTGGTCCCTCTCGTGCAGGGGAGTCTCCCGAGGGGACTGCCTCTGTGATGACGGCCCAGGAGATAATCAATCTTAGGGCTTGTTATCAGATTACCACTGACCTCCGCCTATACTGGCCTCTTCCCGAGGATAGGGTAACATCTTCTTACCCTGGTAGGGTTGCCCTGTACGAGTATTATTTTAAGGTTGGGCTCTAAATTCCCATTCATCCTTTCATACTTAATGTTTTAGATAGATATTCCTTGGCCTTGGCTCAATTGGTCCCAAATTCCATTCGGACCCTCGTAGGTTTCCTAGTGCTATGCTACATTCATGGGATAGAGGCTAAGATTTATCTTTTCCGTTGCTTCTATACCCTTAGGAAATAATCGGGATGGTGGTTCTTCGCCCCTAGGCCCACTAGAACTCTCAAGTTGCATCTTTCTACCTCCGTTAAGGAATGGAAAAGTAAGTTCTTTTTTGCCCAAATTGAGGGAGTGAAGTCCGAGTGGGGAATCCCTGACACCGAGGCCAACAAAGACCCCAGAATTCTTCCAAGAGATCAAGAGGCATTCGGGCAGTTGATTACTATCGACGTCCCTTGATGCAACCGGCTGCTAGCCGTGGAGAATCTTCGGCTAGCGGGCCTTATTTCGGACGATGGTGAGCAGTAATAATATGTTTTTATCTTTTATTTTCCCTCTTTTTTTTTACACTCTTTCCTTCATGTTCCTTGATATAGGAATGACACCATCGCTTCACAAGATAAGGCAGGCTGCCACAAGGAAAAGAAAGGTCAAGGCGGATGGAGCCCCCGCCGAGAAGTGGATTCAGGTGCTGACACGAAGTCGGGCTTCCAGTGCCGACATGGAGTCCGGCTTCCAGTGCCGATGCAGAGTCAGGCTTCAAGTGCCACCGCGGAGTCGGGCTTCAAGACCGAGTGGGGAATCCCTGACACCGAGGCCAATAAAGACCCCAGAATTCTTCCAAGAGATCAAGAGGCGTTCGGGTAGTTGATTATTGCTGACGTCCCTTGATGCAACCGGCTACTAGCCGAGGAGAATCTTCGGCTAGCGGGCCTTATTCTGGACGATGGTGAGCAATAATAATATGTTTTTATCTTTTATGTTTTTCCTTTTTTTTTACACTCTTCTCTTCATGTTCCTTGATATATGAATGACACCATCGCTTCACGAGATAAGGCAAGCTGCCACAAAGAAAAGAAAGGTCAAGGCGGATGGGGCCCCCACAGAGAAGAGGGCCATCATCAAGATTGCCAAGAGGATCAATGCGAGAGGCCTCTGGAAGGGGAGAGATGGAGGGAAGGGTCAAGGTCGAAGAGGCTTCGAGAGGGAGCGAAGCAGAAAGGACCAAAGCCGAAGAAGCCCTAGGAAGCGAGGCGGTAAGGGCCGAGGCCGGAGAGGCATCAGGATGGAATGAGGCGGGAGAAAGGGATTTACCTCGTTCGCCTTCACCAGCACTGCCTTCGTCTCCTATTAATCTGATCGACACTTCTCTGAAGCGGGGCACTAAAGCGCCATCACCACTGCCCATAGCTCCCGAAGCGGAACCGACCAACTCGGCTACAAGGCTGACTCCAGAAGCCGCCCTATCTCCCGAAGGGATAGCGGCCGAGGCATCCCCATCAGCAAAGGTGCCAGAGGGAGCAGAGTCGAAGGCTAAGTCCTCGCCTGTAGTTTCCAGGTCAGCGGAGGAAGATGACATCGATCCCTCATTTCAGTCAATTTTGATGTTCTATAGCCGCTGGGCCGAGCGGACATTGGCCCAGGCTTCCGTGCCCGAGCTATAGAGGTTCCTTCGACATCAAGGGATATCTACATTCTTCCGAGAGGCATCCATGGCACATCTCTGGGTAAGTATTGTTCCATTGTCAAAACTTTTGGGACCGTTTCTTCATCTAAACCAAATAATTTGATCATGCGTTGAACTCTATGACCGCCATGAGGGGTTTTTGGTCCCAGGCCGAGGTCGCTCTTGACCAATCTCTGGAGAAAATTCGAGAAGTCTGGGCTAGAGCAGAGAGGGCCGAGGCAGCCCTGGAGGAGGCCCGGGCAGAGACTGCCCGAGCAAAAAGGCTGAAGCCGAAGCCGAGGCTGCCCAATTTCGTAACCTGACCTGAGCTGAGAAGAAGGAGGAGGCGCTGGAAGTGGCTCAGCGCCAGATGGCCAATGAGCTTGATAATGCTCAGGTGGCAGAGGAAAAGCAGAGGGTGGCCGAAGAGAAGCAGAAAGCCGCTGAAGCGGAGATTTACCTACTGAAGCACCAGCTGCACTCTGCCACCATTGAGATTGGAGTGGCCGGGGAGCGGGCCGAGAATGCCAAGGAAATCGCTCACCAAAGAGATGCTGAGGCAGCACATCTGAGGGCGGCGGTGACCGAGGCCGAGAAGAAGGCCGCCGAGGCCGAGGAGAAGGCCACCGAGGCCGAGGAGAAGGCCGCTGAGGCCGAGAAGAAAGCCGTCGAGGCTGTAGAGGATTTTAGGAAGTCCAAAGCCTTCAGTAAGGAGCTGGTCGAGACAACTGCATTTGCATACGATGGTGGCTTCCAAGATTGCAAGGAGAAAATACGCAGACTCTACGGCCTCGAGGGAATTGAAGAGCTGGAGCCGAACGAAGTTCCAAAGATGATGGCTTAGCTTCTAATGCCGACGTGGAGTCGGGCTTCGAGTGCCGATGCGGAGTCGGGCTTCCAGCACCGACGTAGATTCGGGCTTCAAGTGCCGATGTGGAGTCGAACTTCAAGTGCCGATGCGGAGTTGGGCTTCAGGTGCCGACACAAAGTCGGGCTTCAAGCGCCGACGCGGAGTCGGGCTCCCAGCGCCGATGTGGAGTGGGCTTCCAGTGCCGATGCGGAGTCGGGCTTCAAGGGCCGACACGGAGTCGAGCTTCCAGCGCTGATGTGGAGTCGGGCTTCCAACGACAATGAGGAGTGGGCTTCCAGCGCCAAAGTGGAATCGGGCTTAGGTGCCGATGCGGAGTTGGGCTTAGGTGCCGAGGGGAGGCTCGGGCTTTGAGTGCCAACACGGAGCCGGGCTTAGGTGCTGAGGGGGATTGCTTAGACACTTTCATTTGTAAGAAAATGAATAATATTCTGGCAGGCATTCCCAAATTAAAGACATGAACAACTATTGATAGTACCGACGTAGGTTGTCCACGTTCCAAGTGTGAGGTAGAGATTTCCCGTCCAGCTCCTCAATCTTGTATGCTCCATAATGGAGTGCCTCCGTGACTCGGTAAGGTCCCTCATTTTGGAGCTAGCTTGCCTCCTTCCATCGGCTTTGAAACTTCGGCTCTTCGGAGGACCAGGTCTTATGGCAGGAAAGCCTTGGGGCGGATGCGATCATTGTAATACTTAGTCGTTCGCTATCGGTAAGCTGCCATCCGGAGTCGCGCCTGGTCCCTAATTCTTCCACTAGGTCGAGGTTGGCCCGCAACTGATTTGGGTTGTCCCCCTTGCTGTACCACTTCGTCCGGGGGCTCAGGGCACCTATCTCCATAGGGATGACAGCTTCAGACCCGAATACTAGGCTGAAAGGAGTCTCTCCGGTGGGGGCTCGCAGTGTCGTGTGGTAGGCCCATAGTACCTTAGGGAGCTCGTCCACCCACCGTCCTTTGTAGTCATCTAGCCATGCTCTAAGCCCTTGAAGAATAATGCGGTTGGTTACTTCAACCACGTTGTTGGTTTGAGGATGTCCTACGGAGGTGAACCGCTGATGGATGCCTAGCTCGGTGCAGAACTCCCGGAAGGCCATGTTATCAAACTGCCGACTGTTGTAGTGATGAGACTGTGCGGCAGCCCGAACCAACACACTATAGATTTTCAGAAGAAGGATCTCACCTTACCCTAGTGATCTTGGCGAGTGCTTCGGCTTCGATTTACTTAGTGAAATGGTTGACGGCTACCAGTAGGAATTTGCGTTGACCAGAGGCTGGAGGGAATGGTCCCAGGATGTCCATACCCAACTGGGCAAAGGGCCAAGGTGCAGCCAGGGGGGTCAGCTAGGATGTTGGTTGCCGCTGAATGTTGGCATGGCGTTGACAACTATTGCACTTCCAAACAAGCTCGGACACGTCCTCCTCATTGTCAACCAATAGTATCCTGCCGCAGAGCTTTGTATGCCAGGGCTATGCTCCCCAGGTGACTTCTACATATGCCCTCATAGATTTTCCATAGGATATAATCCGCTTTCGTGGGGCCGACACATCTGAGGACTGGGTACGAGAACGACCTTCGATCGAGCTTTCCTTCCATCATTAGAAACTTTGGGGCCCGCCGCTTGAGCTGCTTAGCCTCAGCCGGGTCTTCAGGGAGGGCCCCATTGGTGAAATACCAGATATAAGCGTCCATCTAAGAAGGCTCTTGTTCGACCGGCAGGGCTTCTTCTGTGGCTTTGATGCTTGGGGCTTCCAGATGCTCTATGTAAGCTCTTCCCAAAGCCCCGTCCGCTGAGGTGGCTAATCGGGACAGGGCGTTACCTCTAGCGTTCTCCTCTCGAGGGATGTAGCTGATGCTGAAGTAGGCTAAGGGAGAGGCTTGCGACTACACCACGCTTAAGTAACGGGACATAGTAGGATCCCGAGCCTTGTACTTCCCTTTGATTTGACCGGTGACTAGTTAGGAGTCATTGAATACTCTAAGGCATTTCACTTCGAGCTCCCAAGCCAATCTTATTCCAGACAGTAGGGCTTCATACTCCGCCTGATTGTTTGTGGCTGGGAAGAGAAAACGGAAGGCATACCCGGTTACGACTCCGTCCAGGCTAGCTAGGATAAGGCCCACTCTGCTCCCTTAGGAGTTTGATGCTCTGTCCACATAAAGGATCCAGTCATCTCTCCTTTTGGTTCCAGGACCCAAGGGGTTTGCCCCGAACTCTTTTGGTTGCTCCTCAGCCCAAGTGCACTCGACCAAGAAATTTGCAAGACTTGAGACTTCATGGCCGACCTGGGATGGAATGATAAGTCGAATTCTCCCAGCTTGAGTGCCCATTTCTCCAGTCGGCCAGAGGTGTGGGACGAGAAAGAACTGCCTTAAGCGGTTGGTCTGTGACTACCAATCGGATAAGCCTGAAAATAAGGTCGGAGATGCTGGACGGAAAATCAACATGAAGATAATCTTCTCGATTCTTAATATCTGGTCTCCGCGTCATGAAGCACCTTACTGGTGTAGTACACCAGCTTTTGTGTTCCATCGATGTTCATGCAAACCAGCACGGAACTGACAGCTTCGGGAGAAGCCGCGAGGTATAGAAGAAGTTCTTCTCCACCCCTCGGCTTGGACAGCAGTGGCGGGGTGGATAGAAATTCTTTCAATCCCTCGAAGGCCTCCTGGCACTCCCTCATCCATTGAATCCGTTGACTCTGCGTAGTGCCTTGAAGAAAGGCAAGCATCTCTCCACGGACTTGGACTAAAAACAGCTCAAGGCCGCCACCCTTCCCATCAAGCATTGCACCTCCTTCTTGTTGACGGATGATCTCATGTCCAAGATCGCTCGACTTTATCGGGGTTCACCTCGATTCCTCGTTGGGTCACCATGAAACCCAAGAATTTGCCGGCTATCACCCCAAAAGCATTTGCGTGGGTTTAGCCTCATCTGGTATCGGTGGAGGTTGCCGAAGGTCTCCGTCAAGTGGCGATATGGCTGGGGGCACGGACGCTTTTTGTCAGCATGTCGTCCACGTATACTTCCATGTTGTGTCTGATATGATCCTCGAAGACTTTGTTCATTAGCCTTTGGTAAGTGGCCCCCACGTTATTCAGTCCGAACGGCATCACCTTGTAGCAGTATAGTCCCTTCTCGGTTATGAAAGAGGTAGCTTCCTCATCTGCCGGGTTCATCCTGATTTGGTTGTACCCAGAGAAGGCATTCATGAAACTAAGGGTTTCATGACCGGACGTAGCATCCACTAGTTGGTCGATCCGAGGGAAAGGAAAGCTGTCCTTGGGCATGCTTTGTTGAGGTCAGTGAAATCTACACACATCCTTCAGTTTGCCTTGCGGACCATCACGACGTTAGCCAACCAGTCGGGGTAATGAACTTTCCGAATATGGCCTGCAGCTTTCAGCTTGCGGATTTCCTCGTCAATGGCCTTCTGCCTATCGGAGTGAAGCTTCTCTTCTTCTGTCGGACAGGCCGGCATTCTGGCTTGAGGTTGAGCTGATGAGTGATTATCTCCTCATGGATGCCTGGCATATCTGATGACGACCATGCGAAGATGTCAGAGTTGGCACGTAGGAAAACAAGGAGCCGATCGCGTGCCTCTTCCGGAAGCAATGCTCCGATCTGGATGGTCCTCGTCGGGTCCTCCCCCAAGGGGAAGGTTAGGAGGTGCTTGGCTGGCTCCCTCTCCTCTCCAAGTCTTGGGGGTCGAGCGGTTCAGGCACTACTGCCGATACGTCTATTGCGGACTGGGGGCTAAGTGGTAGCAGAGCGGTGGTGGGCTCTGTTCTCCCTTCATTTCTCTGACCCCTTCGTCGATGGGAACCTCACCAGCAATCTCTTGGTGGAGATAACAACATCTAGTAAATTCAAGCCAGGCCTTCCCAAGATGGCGTTGTAAGCCAACGAGACCCAAACTACCAGGAAGTTTATAACTACCGTGCTCTGACACGGTGGAGTCCCAGCTGTGACAGGGAGAGCGATCTTCCCTTCGACACTCACAGAATCTTGGTAAAACCCATCAGAGGCATGGTGATGGGTTGAACAGAAGAGTTAGACAGGTTCATCTGAATAAAGGCTTCATAACTTAAAACATCAATAGAACTTCCACTATCTACTAAAATTCTCTTTATAGGGTGTTTGGCTATTGTCATAGACACGATGATGCTGTCGTCATGTTTGTTAACTACCCCGTCTAAGTTACTAAAGAAAGGAATTATAAAATCTAACCCCTCATGTCATTTTTGAGTTGTTGCCTGCCCCCCAGAAAATCATGGCTATCGTCTTCTCCGTCGGGGTGTTGTCTATACCGATCTGTGGTATGGGAGGTGCCGTCGGGCCCGGTGCGATGGGATTTCCTCTTCGGACGAACTTGCCTAAGTGACCTTACTGGACTAGCTCTTCAACGGCCTTCTTCAGCAGACGGCAATCTTTAGTGTCATGATCGTAATCCTGGTGGTATCGGCAGTAGAGTTCCTTGCTGCGAGGAACCCCTAGCTTCATGGGGGGTGGGCGTCAGAAATAGGGCTCGTCCTCGATCTCTAACAGAATGTGAGATACTGAAGCGAGGAGAGGGGTGAACTACTCCTTGGGGACGAGCATTTGAGGCCGGTTGTCGAGCGACGAGGTGGCTTAGGCTTTCTGGATCATCCTCTGGCGAGTTCCGTGGATATTGGCTTCTTGTTGGAACCTTTGTCAACCTCCCTCCTAGAAGAGTCCGCTTCGTTAGCGCGAATATACTTCTGCGCTCGGCTTAGCAATTCGGCGTAGGAACTGGGAGGCTTCTTATTCAAGGAGTAAGCAAATCTGGAAGGATGGAGTCCTCGCTTCAGGGCTAGGTGGCTACAGAATCTTCAGGGTTGTAAACCTCGAGCGCGGCTTTCTTGAATCGAGCGACGAAGTCCTTTAGGGTTTCACTATTCCTTTGCTGGACGGCGAACAGGCTATCCGCCACCCGAGGGATCTTTGGCAAGCATCAAAGTGGGCCAGGAAAGATCGCTCGAGCTGCCTAAAGGAGTTGATGTTGCGTGGTGGTAAATGGAAATGCCACGCACGCGCCGCCTTCCAAAGTGTAGCCAGGAAGGCAACACAGAGAAGGGAGTTGTGTCCTCTGGACTTGCATAAGGACCTTGTAGCTCTTCAGGTGATCCAGAGGATCCATCGTGCCATCGTCGGGTCCAACTGGGGAAGACGGAACCGAGGTGGGACCGGCTCCTCCATGATGCGGCGAGAGAGAAGGGGATGGTCGTCATATTCCGTCCCGTGAGGGTTGACGATCCGGCGGCTAAGCTCCTCCAATCGCTGATGATACTCATCCAGCCGTTGCTCGGCCCGACGAGCAGTTTTCCTATTGGTGTCTTCTTCAGAGGAGTCGAAAGACGAGGATGGGGAAGATCGCCGGTGCAAGGAGTGCACATGTCTTGACTCTTTCTCACCGTGCTGCCTGTGAGAGTGATCAAAATGTGGGAAAGAGATCGACGTCGTTTCGAGTCTCCCGACGGCAAGGTTTCGGGGGGGAATGGTAAGAGGCCTCAGAAGGAGTCCTGCCCCGATGAGGTTGACTGGCTCCATGACCCTCCTCATGAGGCAGAAGGGGGCTGAGGTGGCAAAGGCATGGCGGCAAGCAGTGCTCCTGTAGTCCCCGCACCACCGTCATCAGATCTTGTACCTGATGGGTCAGGACGTTGAGCCGATCGACTGGTCAGCCTGTGATGGTGCAAGCGGAGGAACGTGGAGATCGGCCTCTGATTGTTCAGCTCACTGGAGACATTCTGCAGCATAGCTGGTGGAAGCCTCCTGAGCATGTGTAACCACCATCTTCTCCTTGCAGAAGTCATGAGGTCGCAGGAGAATGTTCGTCTACTGCGTCGTCAGGCCCCCTTCCTGGCGCCAATCTGTTGCTGCCAAATTACTTACGGTGAGCGCCAGTGGGCAGAGATCTCCATAGGTCGTTGGAAGTGTAGAGAGAGCGCCTTCTTCCTCGGGGACTTGCAAAAAGCCCGGACCGGTGGTTCCGACCGGACCCTTCGATGCTCAAGTCAGTGGTTTGTAGAACAAGAATTTTGTAATAGAGTAGTGTTTGAGAGAGAGTAGAGATTTCGCCCCCCGCCTTGTAAGCTAGGGTCCTTTTTTATACCTGTTGTTAGAGCCGCTGGGTCTCCCTTCTGTTAGGATAAGCTTTGTGAACAGCAGGCGGGTGCGCCATTGCTGAATGGGTGCCGAGAATATCGGCGACTGTATAGTGTGTTGGTAACTGCCCATGATTCCGGCCATAACAGGCAGGCTGGCTGTGCTATGGTTTGTATTTCAAGAAGCCGGATCGAATCTAGGGCCAAGGTGAGACCGGAGCGAGGCCGAGCTGAATCCAAGGCCGAGGCGGGCCTAGAGCCGAGGCCGAGCCGAATCCGGGCCAAGGCGCACCCGAGGCTGGGCCGAATCCGGGGCCAGGTGAGACCGAAGCCGAGGCCGAGCCGAATCCGAGGCCGAGGCGGGACTGGAGCGAGGCTGAGCCGAATCGAGGCCAAGGTGGGACTGAAGCCGAGGCCGAGCGAATCCGAGGCCGAGGCGGGATTGGAGCCGAGGCCGAGCCGAATCCGGGCCAAGGCGGGACTGGAGCCGAGGCCGAGCCGAATCCGAGGCCGAGGCACACCCGAGGCTGGGCTGAATCCGGGGCGAGGCCGAAATCCAAGGCCGAGGCGGGACGGGAGCCGAGGCCGAGGCGGGATGGAAGCCGAGGCTAAGCCGAATCCGAGGCCAAGGTGGGACCGAAGCCGAGGAATCCAGGGCCGAGCTCTAAGCTAGCATGGATTGTTTAAAAATCATGCGGGATGTTATCGTACCTTGATAGTGATTAGCCATATCACCATCAAATTAAGCTTTAAAAATAAAATTGTTGTAGAGCAGCAGGGTTATTGGGCCAAATAATGGCATACTCCCAGCACAACATGGCTGTCACTCTGGCCATACCGGACGGTTATCTTCTCCTTTCTCGCTTCTCTCCCTTTACCTGGCTTTTGTTGTAGCCAATTTCATATGTGATCAATATTACATCAAATAGAGGTAACAAAAAAATATTAAATGAAATAAAAGAAAATAAATTTTATGTGATTCATTCTCTCAATCTGTATCAATCGATGTTCACCAGAAGAAATTTCACGATAAATGCAAAAGTTTTTGAATTATTTTTTGTTGAATTTATCAAATCATATCATAGAATGAGGCAAATCAATAATTTAAGATAAACTTAATGTTTTTGGTTTACACCCCAAAGCCTACCAATTAACTTCATTAATGAGCTAAAATTATATAAAAAATTTAAGTAAAAGTTAATTAATAGCATATGAACTTAAGTTATAATATGTAACACATTTTTTTTTCATCTAATGTGATATTTTTGAAGTATTACAGGTGCACTTTCTCTAAAAGAGCCGCACTATTATCCTTTACTCATAACCATTTTCTTTCAAATAAAAAAATATTCTTTCAAGTATTAATCTGTATCATGCTTTCACTGTTTTATCCTTCAATTATTTCTTTAGTGCTTCTCTTTGCACCCTTCTTACTTGCAATTTTGCATGAAAAGTCTTGCCTGCCAAGTGTTCTCCGATTACCGCTAGTGGTGATCCACCCGTTTATGAAAACTTAAGGGTGTGCTTAGATGAAAGATTTTTAAGAGAAATTTTATTAGAAATAAAGATTTTATAACTTTAAAATCAAAATTTTTATTTGGCTACTCTTAAGGAAGAATTTTAAAATTTTAAAGAATTTATAAATTCCTCAAAGTAATCTTTTCTTCCACATTAACAAATCCATGCCTAGATGAATGATGTCGATACTTATTACTTTTTGCTCTTTTACTTTGCAACCTCCATTCCTGAAATTCTGGAGAACTATACCTACTGACAAAGGCATTCCAAGCATCTTTTTTTATGAATGGATAGAACTTAGGAGGATTATCAAATAAGGGTCACCTATCCTTCAATGGATTCAAAAATTTTGTCCTCAAGTTGCACTTAAATTGTCTCCATTTTGTACAAGCAGATGACAAAATATGTTTCTTTCCTTCAACTGGCACATTATAAGTTTTCTAAAAAAATATAGAAATACATAAGAGCATACTAATGAAATAATAATTTAATTAAAACAATTAAGAAAAAACTCACCTTTATTTGAATCCAAATTTTATTTTTCGGTTCTTCAAGAACTAAAGCCAATTTTTAAAATTAATAGGCACAATGGTTCTGGCAATAACACCTAGATAACTTTGAATTTCCATATTAACCTCCCCTAAAGATTGTCCTCTTCTATTGTAAGTCACCTCCTTTACTTCTCTATGAGACCTAGCTTTTACTACTCTAGGATAGTTGTTGAATCCCTTTTTCTTTTGACCTTTTTCACTCTTGATGAAGGTTCTTCATTTGCAGTCAGCAACCTATACAATAAGAGTAAATTAATATTATTTTAACAAAAACCATATATAAAAATAAATATAATAAGATAGCAAAAATAAAAAAATATAGGATTAACAAAGCTATTACCATTTCATGTTAATTATTGGCAATCCAAGTATCGTCACTATCATCTCGCATATAAAGTAGATAAGAATCATCCATAATATCAAAAGACGGTATATCAGGCAATGACCTGATAATACAATGTTCTAATACCGTATCACCTAACTCATCATCATTAAATAACCATTAAATATGTGCCTTGAATTTGGAACTACAATCGACCAAGCTGAATCATTCCATCTTCTACATAAAATACTTGCTGGGCATTGGTAGACAAAATAAAAGAATGTGACTTATGTCTGATTTTGGTAAGATCAACCAATGTGCATCCAGATTTATCTTCTTTAACTCCACTAAAGCTCTCAACCCACTGAAACTTAAAAACTACCACCTTAAATTCAATATAATCAAGTTTCCATATGCCTTGAAGAACCCTATAAAAGACAAGTTTGAAATTATTGGATTCTTGTCCTTTGAGCTAGATACTTGCATTGTTTAGTAGTTAAGGTGACACCACTATTCTGAACACATTGATACTATCACATTTTTTGGTGTGAAATCAAACTCCATTTATAAGATATCCATCATATCTTATCACTTGAGGTTAGGGTCCATGAGATATCCACCTCAGCGTATCAAAAATTACATTACTGGATTCCTTAATCTCAGACGCAACCTACATTCATTTTTAAGATTAAGCAACATAAATGATAGTTAAGTATAAATAAATAATGATCTCCTAGAAGATGCCAAGCACATAATCATATACCTTTTCTCGCAACCAATTTATGAACGTTCGATTATGCTCATTATGAAGCCACTTTTGTCTCCTTGTTTTATTTGGATTAGCTGCCTTTAAATCTTTCATGTGTTGCTGTATGTTAGAACTTATTAGTTATAACCACATACTTTAAAAATAAGAACATTTAATGAACTCAAATAACATGTGATGGGTCTGACTTACTCTACATAGGCTGCAACTTCTGTTGTATTTTCCAACACATAAAGATGTGCTTGCTCTAAATCTTTTGCATCAGCTCTAAATACATGAGAACTAGAAAGTGGTTTTCTAATACTGTGTTGACCATCACACTCATTTCTCATTGATGGGATCCCAACAGCTTTCATATTTGACAAGTACTCCGAACAATATTCTACAGCTTTTTCAGCAATATAACATTCTGCAATGCAATCTTCTGGCCTATTGTGATTGCGTACATATCCTTTTAAGATCTTATGAATCTTTCAAAAGAATACATCCATTTTAAATAGACTGGTCCGTATAATTGGACTTCGCTTACAAGGTGTATTGTTAAATGAACCATTATGTCAAAAAACGGAGGATAATTCTTTTCCATGAGATATAAAGTCTTCATAAGTTTTTCTTGTAGCAATCTGAGATTGCAAATATCCACAACTTTGTTGCAAAGTGCATTGAAGAACAAACTTAGTCTAGTTATTGTGGATCTCATGTTCTTATTCAACAATCCTAGTAATGCCAATGGAAGAATTTGTTGGATTAAAGTATGGTAGTCGTGAGATTTTAGGCCATAAAGCTTCAATTCTTCCATATAAACATAATTTCTTAAGTTAGAGCAGTATCCATCTGGAATTTTAAGTGCAGATAACATCTTGCAAAATTTGATTTTCTCAGCCTTAGAAAGTGTGTAACTTGCAGCATGCAAATATATCCTTTTTTCACCGACTATTGGTTGTAGCTCACTTCGAATTTTCAGATTTACTAGATCTAAATGACTGCTTAGTCCATCCTTCAAATTTCCAGGTATATCAAGAAGGATTCCCACAATGCTCTCATATACATTTTTCTCAATATGCATCACATTAGGATATGATGTACATGAAGAATATTCGAGATCAAAAAATATTAACTTTTTTTCATGCAAGTTTAAACTTTGTCTTGAAATCTTGTTTTCTTTTTTGAATTCTCAACATGCACTGTATTTGCTTGCTTTTTTCCATACACATAATTAATATTTCTAGTATTTTGTAAAATTTATGTTCCATTAAAGGTTTAGGCTCAACATCAAACTCTTGACAACCATTAAATGTCTTTTTTGCTCTTCTATATGGATGATTTTTGCGTAAAAATCTCCTATGACCTTGATACACATTTTTTGACTATGTTTCAAGTATACACTCTGTGTATTTTCAGCACAAATTGGGCAAGCTAAATAACCTTTAACACTGTAGCCACTCAAATTTCATACATGGGAAAATCATTTATCGTCTATAATAATACGGCTTTTAAGGTGAATACCTCTTGTAAATATGCATCGTAAATTTAACACCGACATCCCATAGCATTTTTAAATCATCAATAAGTGGTTGCAAGAAGATGCCAATATCATTTTTGGCTGCTTAGGACCCAATATCAACAAAGTTAACATCATAAATTTTTGCTTCATACACAACCATGGTGGGAGATTGTAGGTAATAAGTATGATAGGCCATGTACTGTGATGACTACTTAAGGAGCTATGTGGATTTATCCCATCTGCTGCAAGTGCCAATCGGAGATTTTATGGCTCACATGCAAAATCAGGCCATTTGTGGTCTATTAATTTCCATGATGCTGTATCTGCTGGATGTCAAATGTAATTATAAACTTCTCTTTCTCTGGAATGCCATGTCAAATCTTTCGATATTTGACGAGTATCATACATTCTTCTAAACCTGGGTATGAGGGAAAAATACCGCAGAACTTTTGTTGGCATGCCTACTTTTAGATGATTGGATCCTTTAGGAGTCTTCCTTTTGATTCAGAACAATTTGGACATACATCAACATCCTTGTTTGTATTTGTATACAATATGCAATTATTTGGACATGCGTGTATCTTTTCATATTGCATTTCTAAGGCGCACAATATCTTTTTTGCTTCATATATTGATGTTGGCATCAAATTTCCTTTTGGAAGCACATCACCCCAAAAGCTTAATAGCTCATTGAACCTTGCATCGCTCTACCCATATTTTGTTTTAAAGTTGTATAATCATACCAAAATAGAAAGCTTAGTGAACCCACTACAACCAGTGTATAAAGGTCGCTCAGCATCATCCAACAAGTCAACGAATTTCTTTGGATTACATTCAAATAGATCTCTGCTTCAACCATTTCTACAGCATTAATATCATCATTGTATTGAAGACAACATTCTTAGCATCTAAGGTACACTTGTCTTCCTCAACATTACATATGTTTTCGCCATGCCATGTCCATACATCATAACTTGAGTCGAAACCATTACAAAAAAGATGATCTTTAACCACTGTGATATCATGAACTTTTATATTCCCATTTTATGCATGGACATTGTATGGAACTAGGGTTACCTAAATTTCTTTTAACATGATTCAAAAAAACATTGATACCATCCTCGTATCTTTTTGTACGTCTATCAGTAGAGTACCATAACTTATCTAGTTTGTTTAAATTTAAAAAATACTAACAACTAGTTAATTAAATAGATTAATATATTTATTTTATCTAACAAACTAATTAAATTTATCAAACCACATAGAAGAAAAAAAATTGAAAGATGATAAGTAAATTAAAAAGATAAATAATAACTTGTAGTGGTTTAGCTTTCTTTGCTTTTTCATCAATCTCTTTGGACTTACTTTCCATACCTGGTGAATCCATCATCTATGTTCCTAAAATGAAAAAAATATTATGTTCAGAAACATATAAACTCTCTTCAGTCTTTTTTTTTAAAAAAAATTAACAATCACCTTATTTTCAAAAATAAAGAAAAGAAAAAAAACTGGGTGAATGGGCCAACCGAGCCTAGGCCAGCCCCACCTAGGCCAGCCTCCCATGTTTCAGCCCCTAGTTCACCCGAAACTAGTGAAGGTGCCGGCGGCCAAGCTAGGGCCGCGCCACCTCTCTCGGGGCTGCTTGACCGGCCGTCGACGACCGGCCTAGTGCCGGCTGATGGCGGCACCCCTTCCTTTTTTTTCTTTCTTTTCCTCTCTTCTTCTTTTTCTTCTTCTTCTTCCACTCCTCCCTGAGCAGCGGCACGATCGGCCTCCTCCAGCCGACCGAACCGCATTGGACGTCGCATGGACACCAATGGGGGCTGTCGCCCATGGTCTGGGCCCGATAAGCTAGCAAGCACGCCACCGGACCCGAGCCAAACACAGGAGCCGATTTAACTCTCGTAGCACCTTCTCCCTGAGCGGTGGCACGGTCGGCCTCCTTCGGCCGACCAAACCCCATCGGATGTTGCACGGATGCCGATGGAGGCTGCTGCCCATGGCCCAGGTCCGGCGAGTCGATGGGCATGCCAGTGGGCCCAAACCAAATGCGGAAGCCGATTCGGCTCCCATAACATCCCTTCTCCCTGAGCGGTGGCATGGCCGGCCTCCTTCGGTCGATCGAACCCCATCGATGCCACATAGACGCCGATGGGGACTGCCTCCCATGGCCGGGCCCAGCGAGCTGATGGGCACGCCGCTAGGCCTGAGCCAAATGAGAGCCGAGAGGGCCATATGACGACCCTCTTCCATGCGCCAAGCTATCGCCAGCATCGCCCTCTCACCCTCTCTCTCTTCCTCCCTCTTAAATCAATCTTTAAATTAAAAAAAAAGTGAAAGGTTTCCTGCAGTTGAATTAGCTTGGTGAAGAGACAACAAACAAAACCCTAATCCCGCATGGTGGTGAAGTCTTTGTAAATGAAACCCTGATGGTGATGGAGTCTCCTCAACCTTAATCCGCATGATGGCCGATGGAGTTTGTGCAAATAAAACCCTAATCCAGAATAAAATTGTGGATGGAAGAAAGAAATTTGACTTTAGGTATCGAGGGTTTCGTTTAGGAAAAGGAAAAAAGTGAATTAGGAAAAGGAAAAAAGATAAATTTTTAGTTTTATATTAGACTACGTCTTAATTAAAAATGTAATCTTTTTATATTATAAATAATATAAGACTATGTCTTAATTAAAAATATTTTTATATTATAAGATAATATAAGACTACGTCTTAATTAAAAACGTATCTTTTTATATTAACAGATAATATAAGATCTTATTTAAAACCGTAATCTTTTTATATTATAAGATAATATAAGACTATTTTTAATAAAAAAATAGTCTTTTAATTTGTAAAAAATATAAAAATAATCTAAAATATTAGACCATATATTTTACGATATATATATATATATATATATATATATATATATATATATATATATATATATATATATAGGAGGAGGACGGAGGGATGCATGTACCGCCTTTCGCTCATTTTTTTTTTTACTATGCTACGTACATTCTGCTGGAAGAGAGAAAAATTTAAAAAGCTAAAAGATACTACCTTTTTACCAGCCTTCTTCTTTAGAATTTAGATGCATCCATCATAAAGTACATGATAAAATAAAAAATATTTTATATTTTTACTGTTTATATAAGTTAAATATATATTTTTATAATTTTAACTTCATCGTTAGCCATGAATTGTACCAATAAGGATATATATATATATATACTTATGAACCTCAAATTTACTATAAATTCATTTTAGTTTTTAAATTTTTAATTATTATAATTTTATATTTTATAATTAAAAGTTTGATGCTGCTTTATATAAAAATTGTACTTTTTTATTATAAACTGTTTTGATTTGATGGTAAAAAGAAATTTGCTTCTTTATTTTTTATATAATATTAAGTTGATATTTAGTTGATGTGCTTAGAAAAAAAGAAATAAACCCAGGGTAAAAATAATCCGTATAATATATCGGCATGTCATTGTTATAAAGCGATAGGACTCTGACAGGACTGGCTAGAAAAAGACAGAAGAAAAATGCGATCTCTGAGATTTTTGGACTTTTCTTAAAAACAACCGGCGCCTTGCCCGCATGAGGAGGTGGCCCGCGCAATACGTCAACCGCTTGTTCTCTCTGCAACACATCACATGCGTCATGCATTATCGCAGAAAGGAAGCACGTACGAGTAATTTTCTGGTAGGCCTGTCGTAATAATCCTCGTTCTTTGATACGGTGGCCACTTGGATTCGCACTTGCTCCGTGCAAAGATTTGATGCTTCACCACTGGCCGTCTGACCCACGAGTCACCTCCAACACCCCCCATCGATTATTGTTTTGTAAGCACGAAGGTGCGGTTGGAAACAGCTATCTAATTAATTGACAGCTTTCTGGATGCTATCTTTATAATGGGCGATGGTCCAAACGAATGAAGGACAATGCAGCGGAAGCTTAGGATTTGGAATAAATTCAACGAGCATTCAATAATTATGCAGAAACCGTGTCGATGGCCACCCAGCTTTTATCGGGTGAATGAAAAGATTTAAAGCAACTCTCCAATCGGTGAATGAAAAGATCTGTAAAGAAGCTCACACGGAAAGGTAAAAATATGGATGGAACTTTTCCTTGCAGGCGAAAGGTGCAGCTGGAGACTACAATTCTTATCTACCTTTTCCCCCAATCTAAAGAACTGCATGTAAGTTTGGTTCTAAAAGTAGTGTCACTCCACTTGCCACTTAAAATACCGCGGTGCCATCCATCCTAATGGTAAAAAAATTTGACTTTAAATACTATTAAATAGTAATCTTCACATTAAAAAAAATTTATTAAATTTTATTCGTATTAAATTAATCATGCATGTCTCGAATGAGAGTCGCATTTTTCAAGGTGGCATACTTCGATGAATCGACGCATCTCAGACTGTAACGCTCGATTTCAAAAGGCAATCCAAAAATATATATATTACCTATGATCAATGGTTCATTAATGCTTTTATGCATCCTTGATCAAAGCTTATTAAAATCTTGCAAATATATTTGTGGTTGGCTCAGAAAGTATTTCAAAGAGCGCAAATAACGCTTAAGGACAATGATTCAATCGTGTTCAAGCATCGGTTCTTATCCTATCTTTATCTCTCTCAATTCTTATCCTTATCTTCATCTAGACTTTCTTTTTTCAAATTTCATCAATAATCTCAAACGCTATCTGAATGGAGACTGAGACTACCATATCTATCATCAAACTCATAAACCAAGACCTCGTGAGATTGAATCATTTTGATGGAACCAATTTCACACAGTAGTAAGATAAACTCAAGTTCTTACTCACGACATTGAAAATCTTTTATATGTTGGATCCGGATTTAGCATCTATTCTCAAGTCCATCGCTGAGGAATCTGATGAACTCAAGGCTGAAAGAAAAAAGAGGCATGAAGATAAACTCATATGTCGTAGCCACATCCTCAATGCATTATCGGATTACCTCTACGACCTCTACACCAACACTCAATCTTTGCGGAGATTTAAAACGTGCTTGAATTTAAGTATAAGGCCGAAGAAGGTACTACAAAATTTTTCATCTCTAAGTAATTTGATTTCAAGATGAATGATGAGAAAGCAATTCTTGCACAAGTACATGAGTTACAAATCATTATCAACAAACGGTGGCAATGAAGATAGAGGTTCCTAAACCTTTCCAAGTAGGTAAAATTATTGCAAAATTACCATTATCTTAGAATGGATTCAGAAGAAACTTCTTCACAACTCCGAGAATTATTCCTTGGAACAATTGCAAAAATACTTTTGAATTGAGAAGGAATCGGGGGTGCGTGACAAGATTGAGAAAGTAAATTTTGGTATCGAAGGCAAATACTATAAGAAATCCTAAGAAGTCCAAGAAAATAAAAGAGAATAAACTTGGTCCTAAATGGGATCAAGAAAAGTTCAAGAAATCTAACAAAAATAAGCCCAATGTGAGTTGCTTTGTATGTAGCAAAAATGGGCACTTTGCTTATGATTGCAGGCACCGAAAGGGGCAAACCAATAAGGCAAATGCAACCGAGGTAGACGATGAAATCATCGCCACCGTGAGCGAAGTCATGATTGTCAGAGGTAAGGTTCTCGGTTAGTGGTATGATACTTGTGCCATCGTTCATGTTTCCTACGATAACTCCCTTTTCAAGACTTATGTTGAATCACCAATGGACAAGAAATTCAAATGAGCAATGAAGGTCAATCCTAGAGGTAGGCATTGGACCGTGCTACCCACGGTATGGCAAGGCCCAGGCCCACATGGGCCGTGCCGGCATAGCCCAGTAAACCATACCGTGCTAGCACGGCCCAGTAAATCGTGTCGTGCCGAGCTCAAAATTTTTTCTGTTGGCCTAGCATGGCATGGCCCATGACGAGGCCTATGGCGTGCCGTGCCAGGCATGGCCCACATGGGCCTGGGCCGTGCCAGGCATGGCTCACTCGATAAAAAATTTTGTAAAATTTTTTTTTTTGATAAATTAAAAAATTATTAGGAATAAAAAAATTTTATTAATATGAAGCCACCTTAATGGTAGAGAGTTTGGCATAGACCCCTACCAGTTTATTAATTTAAAATCAAAATGGTACAGAAAGAGGAGGCTAGGCCTGACCTTCAGAACAGAATACAATAAGAAAGGAGAAAAAAATAGAAAGAAAAAAATAAAGATGACTCACTTTAAGTTTTTAATAATTTAAAAAATAAAATATATAATTATAAAAATAGAAATGACTCACTCATCAATCATTAGTAGTATTTACGTCATCATCATCATCGTTGGTTAAGTCATGTCCACCTTTATCTTGAAGCCTCGCCTCAGCATCCAACCAATCTTTGAAGCAGATAAGCATCTCAACTGTCTCGTCAGTCATCCTACTTCTCTTTTCATCCAGAATACGTCGACCTGCACTGAAAGCGAATTTCGATGCTACTGTGGATATTGGTACAGCTAAAATATCTCATGCAATGGCAGACATAATAGGATATTAATTTCTAACACTCTTTTATCAAGCTAATACATCTAGACAGACATAATAGGATATTAATTTCTAACACTCTTTTATCAAGCTAATACATCTAGACTTTCTATTTGATCTTCATCACATGCAGAATGAAGATCATTTCGTAAATAAAATTCCAATTCATTACTTAAAGATGAAGAAGATGAAGCATGTGTGTCTTCTAATGAATGAAAAATAGATGACGAATGAGATCTAGAAGAAGAAGCAGAGCTTTGAGTATGTATTCTAGATCCAAATTTTATCATTATATAAACCATAAATATCATTAAGAAGTCGCATTACCTCATCTTTAACAGGTTCAGGATTTTGATCCATGTTTTCACAATATTGATCAATTAAAAAAATTACACCATTTAATTTAACTCTAGGATCAAAAACAACAGCTAAGTTATGCAATGGATATATCCTATTCCAATATTCATTCCATTTAGTTTCCATATTACGTATAATAGGCATTAAAACTTCATGATATCTATATTCTTTAAATTTTTCACTAATTACATATGCTTTTTGTAAAAATGAACAAGAAGTTGGATAATAAATACCTGAAAGAACATTTGTAGCATCATAAAAAGTAACCAAAAAATCTTCTAAAATTTTACCTTGATGCCAATCAGCTTCAGTCAATGTAAATCCTAATTCACGCTCATTAACATAAACACTTAATAAGTTCTTATATTGATATGTATCATGTATCATGGTATAGGTACTATTCTAACGAGTTGTTATTACATCAAGTTTAAATTTTTTAAAATGTTTACCATGATCTACAAATAATTGTTTAAATTCTTGAAGTCTTGACCTTGAAGCATGAATAAAAGAAATTGCATTTCTAATTTTTGAAATAACCTCTTGAATTATGTTCATGCCAGATTGAGCAGAAAGATTTAATATATGACATGCACATCTAATATGAAATAATTATCCATCTAAAATGGGATCCAAAGAGTCGTTTAATAATGCAACAACAGAATTATTATTAGATACATTATCAAAAGTAATTGATATTATTTTATTATTAATATTATATGATCATGCAGTTTGATAAATAATATTTAAAATTTGTTGTCCCCAATATGAAAAATCAAAAGTACGAAAAAAAATAATTCATTTATTTAATTGCCAATCATTATCAATATAATGAGCAGTAATAGCAATAAAACAATTACTACCTACAGATGTCGACCAAATATCAGAAGTTAAAAAAATTCTAGCATTTAAATTTGAGAGGCTTTCAGTTAAACTTTGTTTCATTGCTAAAATGTTTGTCATAGCCACTCTTCTAAAGGTACGGCTACTAGTTCTTTTATAAGCAGGTCGTAGGCCTAATTGAACATATCTTTCAAATTTATAAGATTCAGATAAACTAAAAGGTAATTCATCTTGAACTATCCATCTTACCAGTAATTTTCTCTAATTTTCATGGTTATATGTAAAATTACCTACAAGTGATCCCTCTTGTATATTAAGGATACATTGCTGACGGAAATCATGCATCCTATGAGTCTCTTGATATCTTTTTAAATGTCCTGTTCCACCCATACTAGAACAACCGTAAAGTTTTGCATATTTTTTACATTTTGCTTTATAAACTCCATCAACCATAATTCTATCGAAATCAATCCAAACATTACTAGTCCTCTTACGAGAAGAGGTTTGACATTCACTGACACTAGCTCTAGAGGAAACTTGGAGTTGGGATTGGGGTTAGGGTCCTTGGGGATTAGTTTCCTCACCTCAGAAAAATGATGCATGTTAAAATTACTTTCGTTAGAAGATATCATATCTAAAATTTTTAATTAATAAATACAAAAAAATAAAAACTAACCTATAAAAAGGAATTAAGAAAAGAACAGAGGTAGAGGCATTGAGCCGAGATTTGTGAGCTTTCTCTTGTGCTCTCGTCTCTCAACAAGAAGTGACGTTGTAGTACTTGACTACTTGCTTGAGCACTTGCCACTTGCAAACTAAAAATTAAATTACTAATCTACTAGAGCACTTGCTAGAAGAGAGAAATAGTAGTAATAGAGAAGAGTTGGTTTGGTGTGGTAAGAATAAGTTAGAAATGGGCTATTTATAGAAGTCCCAATTTTTTTTTTAAAAAATACCCTTTGATATAGCCATTATATGGCTGTTGGGAGGGGTAAAATGGTCTAAACCCCTCCCTAAACGGCTATATAGCCATTTTTAATGGCTATATAGTTGTTGGCCACGTGGGTCGTGCCTTGGCAAGGGCACACGGTGCGCCTGGGGCACGGGTGCACGGTGCGCCCGTGCCTAGGCATGGCCCACGTGAGTCGTGCCAGGCCCGGCACGGCCCGTCATGGGCTTTTGGGCCACGGGCCATGCTGGGCCTGAAGTTTTTTTTATCGTGCCATGCTTGGCACGTTCCATTTGTTAATGGGTCGTGTCAGGCACGGTGCAGTAATTTAAAAGGCACGATGGGCCTGGGCCGTGCCTGGCATGGCACGGCCCAGTGCCCACCTCTAGTCGATCCAATGTGCTTGGGAAAGGAAGTGTGGATCTTCACTTCACATCCGATAAAAAGATCACTTTGATCAATATGTTGTATGTGCCGAATATGAATAGGAATCTTATTAGTAGGGATAAATCGAGGATTAAAAGTATATTTGAGTCAGAAAAACTTATACTATCCAACAATGGTGTTTTGTTGGAAAAGGCTATTCTACTGATGAAATGATCAAGCTTTGTATCATTGATAATAATAATAATAATAATAATAATAATAATAATAATAATAATAATAATAATAATAATAGTAGTATGTCTTCTGCTTATATTGATGATTCCGTTACTTTATGGCATAGTAGATAGCACACATTGGTATTAGCACTATAAAAAGATTAATTAAATGTGGCATGATTTCTTGCAATGTTAATAAGTTTAATAAATGTGAAATTTTCATTAAATCAAAGAAGACTAAGAAGCCATTTCATAGTGATGAGAGAAATACAAATTTGCTAGAACTTGTGCATAATTATATTTAGGACCCGAAGAGATAGATTCTCAACTCATTTCTTTCTATTTGATAGAAGGAAGTCAAAGAGAATTTTATTTGTAAGGTACTTATTGTTTTCAAGTGGAAGATGATCCTAAAACTTTTAAGGAAGCAATGGCTTCGAGAGATTCTGCTTTTTGGAAGGAAGCTATTCAAGATGAGATGGATTCTATTATGTCAAACCATACTTGGGAGCTTATCGATTTACCTCAAGGGTCTAAGCCTATTGGCTATAAATGGGTGTTTAAGAAGAAGTATTATAGTGATGGTACTTTAAACACCTATAAGGCTAGACTAGTAGCTAAAGATTTTGACAAAAAGAAGGAATTGACTATTTTGATACATATGCACTTGTAGCTAGAATAACAATAATTAGAGTATTATTTACATTGGCTTCATTGCACAACCTTTATGTTCATCAAATGGATGTCAAAATGACATTTCTAAATGGTGATCTTGATGAGGAGGTCTATATGAAGCAACCAAAGGATTTTGTTCTACCGAGTAATGAACATAAAGTTTGCAAGCTTATTAAATCCTTGTATGGATTGAAACAAGTGCCCAAATAATAGCATGAGAAGTTTGACTCTATCATACTCTCAAATGGATTTGTTCACAACATTTCTGACAAGTGTTTATATACTAAAGTGCATGGTGACTTTGTGGTATATGTGTGCCTTTATGTTGATGATATGTTGATCATTAGTAATAAAATGAAAGGCATACAAGAAACGAAAAGGTTTTTATTATCCACTTTCAAGATGAAAGATCTTGGACAAGTTGACACTATTTTGGGCATCAAAGTGAAACAAAATATTGGAGGTTTTGAACTTTGTCAATCACATTATATTGAAAAAGTGTTACATAAGTTCAAACATTTGAAGTTCAAAGAATTGAATACCCCATTCGATCCAAGTCTTAAGCTTAAAAAAAATAGTGGACGACCATGGCTCAACTTGAGTATGTAAGTGCTATTGGTTGTCTAATGTATTTGATGCAATGCACTGGACCCAACATAGCATTTACAGTCAGTAAGCTGAGTAGGTTTACTAGCAACCCGAATGTAGAGCATTGGAAGGCTATTGGTAGAGTCTTTGGTTATCTTTTGAAAACCAAAAGGCTAGGTCTACAATACTCTAAATTTCCTACTATATTGGAAGGATATACCGATGCAAGTTGGATATCGAGTATGGAAGATAGTAAATCTATCACTGGTTGGGTATTTACACTAGCGGGTGGTACAATATTTTGGAAATCCAAGAAACAAACTTGCATTACACACTCAACAATGGAGTCAGAGTCTGTGGCTCTAGTTCAGCAGGACATGAGGCTGAGTGGTTAAGGAATCTTCTATTGAAATCCCATTGGCTTATGAGAATATTTCAACTGTATCAATACATTATGATAGCCAAGCCACTTTAGCTAGAGCGTACAGCGAAGTGTACAATGGAAAGTCTAGACATATTAGTCGGAGACATGAGTATGTGGAAAAATTAATCAAGGATGAAATAATTTCTCTCACTTTTGTACGATCAAGCTATAATCTAGCCGATCCACTTACTAAAACTCTTACAAGAGATTTAGTAAAGACGACTTACAGAGAGATGGGTCTAAAACTCCTTGAGTAAAAGTCCATCAATGATGGCAACCCAACCTAATACTAGGAAATGACTAGTCTTAGGTTCAATGGGTAACAAGTCATTGATAAGTAGATTGCAGCTGTATTTAGTGTATAGTGCTGACTGTTACAAGTTGGAGGGTTGAGTTTTTTTAACTCTTAATGAAGTTCAGTCATGTGGACAAGTATCTGTTGTAATTACTGAAAGAACTCACTTATGTGAACCTTGAGATGGTGTCGTCTCAAGTGAGAGTTAAAGTTTCTCTCATGAAAAGATTCATGAAATAGGATAAGCACATGGCCATAAATTGTGATGAGTGAGTGATGTAGGCAAAGAACTCTAAGGAATATGTATGGAGTATCATCGGTCTTGACACAAGGGATAACAGTTTAAAGCTTTCATGCTACCGGCGATCTCGTTAAGACTTTATGATGCTTTCATTAAGGTTAGGTTCAAATCGAAAGATACCTAACTTTATTAACACTTCCTTAGTCTATTCTGGATTGTACGTAGTCCAATCACTACAAAAAAAATGACTTATTATGATAAATTAATTCATCGCAATAGGTACAAAAGTCATCGTAATAAGTTATTACGATGATAAAAAATTCATCGTAATAAATTATAAAATCATCGTAATAACATGTTGTCGTAATAACTTATTACGATGACTTATTTTCATCGTAATAGATAACTATTACAGCGAAACCATATCGTCGTTATATATTTTAAAAAAAATTAATTTAAATAAAAATCTATTATGACGACTTATTTTTGTCATAATAGGTATCTATTACGGCGAAAATAAGTCGCCGTAATAGATTTTATTTAAATTTTAAAAATATTAAAAACTTATTACGACTTATTTTCGCCATAATAGATACCTATTACGGCAAAAATAAGTCATCGTAATAGATTTTTATTTAAATTTTAAAAATATTAAAATTTTATTTTAATATTTTTTGTTTTGCACCGTTACAATATAATATATAATATTAAAGCAACGATATTAGAAATAATTTTTAATATAAAAGTTTCACAAAAAATTTAATAAAAGTTTTCATTCATTTCAATAAAATCATCATATACAATGTTTTAGAAAATACATAATTAAAAAAATACATGTACTATGGAGGTGAGGTCTGCTGGGATCCACTGGGATGATATCCAGGCACTAACTGTCGCATGAAAGCAGTGAGCTCAGCAGTCGTCGCCTTTAGATCCTGGATAGTCTTCTCTTGCTGAGTGAGCTTATCCTCTTGCTGAGCGAGCTTATCCTCTTGCTGAGCAAGCTTATCCTCTTGCTGAGCGATGAGCTCTCGGCACTCATGTAGTTCAATATTTAATTGTGAGTTTTCAGAAGATGAAGAACTACCTCTAATTCTCGATGTACCCTCCGGTAGTGGACCCCATCCTCTTTTATAACCAGATCTAGAGCCTAAAACCTCCTCAAAATGACATCCTCATTGATTGGTTCTATTGTAGAGTCCTGTGAGGAAAGTCGCTCTACTAACTGTGCCTGCAATGAAAGAAAACAAATTCAATATGTTTAGTATAAAACATTACATTCAATAATATTGTATTTTTAATTGATAATACTTACATGAGTTTCTTCAGCTTTTTTATTTATCCATTGATTCTTTTTCTTGTCAAAATGAAGAGTATTCCAAAGATGAAGTCTTGATGGCTCCTCTCCCGTAATAGGATCTCTCTGAAAAGAAACAATAATAATTTAAGATAATAATTTAAGATAATAATCTAATACAATTATCAATGTATCAATGTATCAATGTAATAATCAAATGGACATGATTTTAAACCTTGTAACTCCATGAGAACTCCTTATTCAAATTTCAAACAATTTCATAGTGAGTTAGACTAGAGAACAGGGTGCACATTGGGCAAGATGGGCTGAGCTAGCAGTATTCGCAAGCTTGGCCTGCACTGGACAACTTGACCCAGGTTCCTTCCAATCCACTCAGGCCTGACTGTCATACACAGCGGACTTTGAGATGCGTGTTCACCATCACATGTTAACCAGTGCAACCAAAACTTGTGATTGAGCCATTTCAGAATCTTGAATTCCACCAAAGCTAAGTTTTTGCTTTGCAGCAGACATAAACCACATTTTGCTCTAACCTTGGATTTCCAGCTACTTGACTATAGAAGATGTGCTGCCCATCTATTAGGCCACCTAACATCTGAGACACAAAGACCATCTTAGTTGTTCTTCACCATTATAACTTCTACAATGGTGCTCCACCCAACCAGCAGAGAATATATATGGAGTTTACTTATTGCCATGCATCCTACCTGACACACAGATATGCTGCTGTGCTCATCTCATGCATAATTGCCCTTGTCACAAACATTACGAAACAAAAGTAGAAAGATGCAAAATTTGGGATCTGTTTTGTGTCAAGGAGTTAGAGTGTGTCCACAACTCTTCAACTCATATGCAAATTTTCACTGTGCAACATATATGAGAACATTTAAAACAGATACTCCAAACCAATCTTCAGACATTTACACTTCAAATAACCAGCCCATATTCAAGATACATCTTGTATGATTTCACGCAAGCACTGATTTGAAATCCCATTGGGGCCCAATAATCAATTCCACATCTAAAAATATCATATAATTCTTATTACACTAAATGAGCATTGAGGAATGTGATGAATGGCCTTGGTCAGCCTTCTAAAATATTATGAACTATGGATGAGCCATACATCCAAGCAGGACTGAAGCTGGTGCTCACTCTTTGAGATGGGAATAAATACCATCATAATTCCCTGTTTGTTTGATTTGGCTACAGGTTGAGTCCTAGAATTCTACCTCTGCCTTATGGAGGTTATATGCTTACAACTTTAGTAAGCTGGTATACGCAGTATGAACTGCAAAATAACCCCAAAAAAATACTATTTCTTTAGAAATTTAAAAACAAAAAGCAGCG
Source organism: Calamus simplicifolius (assembly GCA_900491605.1). Lineage (NCBI taxonomy): Eukaryota > Viridiplantae > Streptophyta > Magnoliopsida > Arecales > Arecaceae > Calamus > Calamus simplicifolius. The sequence goes on along the minus strand of UESW01002800.1, from coordinate 90,214 downwards.
CCGAGAGAATAATAATTAAAATTCATCTTGACAAGGCTCGGCAAGTTCAGGGTACATGAGGCCAGCTTAATTAGGCACGAAATAAGAAACTAACGTAACATAAACATTCTTTCAAGGTTCAGGAGTCCAAAATTACTAAATACACAGTGGATTAGCCAGCATTAGCTGCCCAGAAGTGGATATCTTGCTTGCAATAGAACAGCTAGAACTTGTTCCATGGCTCTCATATTCACAAAATTCACAAAACTAATTTAGAGTGTGCCAACTTGAATCTAAAAGAACCTCAGCAAATATTCTTTCCCAGTGGGAATGAGCTGAGAGAGGTCCAATTGACATAGGGCCGGGCCAGGCTTAACACAAAGCAGACCAGTCTCATATTTCAAAAGCTGAGTCTTGGTTCAAGACCTCAACTGATCTGGTATAGAGTCTGAATTAAGCTTAACACAAAGCAGACCAGTCTCACATCTTGAGAAAAAGACAATAAGACATGCTGATCTTTTTGAATGCATTAGTTAATTGCATAACTGCTTACGTACTCAAGGGAATATAGACTTTAAACGCATCACCAGAGCTCATATTGTGCTTTCTAGATTGTGTTTATTGCCAGCTATCCGGCATTGGATGAACTATATGACTATGATACCATAAAAGAAGAAAATTGGTCTATGATACCATAAAATATTTCACCGTAATAGGTTCACCACAAATATCATTCTTTCTTGTAGTGAATGTGATCAAATGGGGGATTGTTGGGTTTTGTTCAATAAACTAAGCGTGCGTGTCTCGGATAAGAGTCGCGACTCTCTCACGACGGCGATTCTCACAATGGAAAAATTAATATAAAGTGTCGCAGCACTTCGATGAATCGATGCATCCCTGATTGCAACACTTGGTTTCAAAAGGCAATTCAGAATATATATATATATGCTTACTATCAAAGATTCATTAATGCTTTTATGCACCCTTGATCAAGACTTGTTAAAATTTGCAAACGTATTTATGATTGACTTAAAAGGCCTTCTAGAGAGCGTAAATAATGTTTAAAGACAGCGATTCAATCATTTTCAAGCATCTGTTCTTATTCTATCTTCATTTTTTTTTTTTTTTTTTGCTTTTATCTTTATCTTAAACTTTTTTAAAAAAAATTTATTAATAAACATTATGCCATGTTTGATATGGCAGAAGGTATAGTCGCGTGTCCACTGAATAAAGGAAAGAAAAAAAAAAGTGCAATGCCACATGTCCGAAGAAATTATAAAAAAAATAATTGACCTTTACGTTCCTTTCTGTCTCTCTCTTTTGAAAAGATGGCAATCATATCATAGGCTCATTAAATTCAAAGGTAAGATTGTGACGGCAGATGATATAAATCACTAATAGCAATAGTAATTTTATCTTTCATTACAAGCTTAGGTTTGTCACCCATATCTCATTTATGTTGCAAACACTTCTCACTTAAAGATATTAGCCTAAATTACGGTTATCCATTGGATCAGATGGGATGCTAATTATTGTTCTCCATAAAATTCACTGACCAGGAATATATGGGCAGCTCTCCAATCTACCTGTGCTTCGATAATCCGTCATGTTTATAGAGAAGCCAATATTGCAGCCGATTGGATCGCCTCGGCTGTAGCCCGCCATTCAGGCCAGTAGGAATGATATAATGGTGATCCATATCCTATCATTTTACAATAAATTGTGTACTCTGATATCTCGAATTTGACTTACCTTAGAGTGGTATGATCGCCCGTCTGTACAAAAAAAAAAAAGCTTAAATAGCCTTACCATAGGCACAGATGTCCACTAATTTAAAGGAAAAGAAAAAACAAAGAAGCAACGCTAGGATAGTCATAAAACGAACGATTATGGGAGAATTGTGCACTACGTGTTGCGTTTTACCGTTCCAAATTCCAACCCATGGTTTCTTACATGCGACAGAAAAACAACGGGTAAAAATAAAAAAACAATTAAGGTAGTATTTGATAGGAAAAATACTATTTGATGTGACTGATGCAGCTTCAAGGGCAATTTCGACAAAACTAAAACATTAGTGCATTCGACGTCTCCAAGCCTGCCGAGTCGACCCCGACTATTCCTGGTCGGCCCCATTCGGCCCCGGCGTCTCCAAGCCCACCGAGTCGGCCCCGACCATTCCTGGTCAGCCCCTCTCGGCCCCGGCGTCTCCAAGCCCATCGAGTCGGCCCCGACCATTCCTGGTCGGCCCTTCTCAGCCCCGGCGTCTCCAAGTCCGCCGAGTCGGCCCCTACCATTCCTGGTCGGCCTTCTCGGCCCCAGCATCTCCAAGCCCGCCGAGTCGGCCCCGTTCAGCCTCGGCGTCTACAAGCCTGCCGAGCCGGCCCCGACCATTCCTGGTCGGCCTCGTTCGGCCCCGACGTCTCCAAGCCCTCTGAGTAGGCCCCGACCATTCCTGGTCGGCCCTTCTCGGCCCGGCGTCTCCAAGCCCGCCGAGTCGGCCCCGACCATTCCTGGTCGGCCCCATTCGGCCCCGGCGTCTCCAAGCCTGCCGAGTCGGCCTTGACCATTCCTGGTCGGCCCTGTTCGGCCCCGGTGTCTCCAAGCCCACCGAGTCGGCCTCGACCATTCCTGATCGACCCCGTTCGGCCCCGGCATCTCCAAGCCCGCCGAGTCAGCCCCGACCATTCCTGGTCGGCCCTTCTCGGCCCCGGCATCTCCAAGCCCGCCGAGTCCGCCCCGACCATTCTTGGTCGGCCCTTCTCGGCCCCGACGTCTCCAAGCCCGCCGAGTCGGCCCCGACCATTCCTGGTCGGCCCTTCTCGGCCCTGGCGTCTCCAAGCCCGCCGAGTCGGCCCCGACCATTCCTGGTCGGCCCCGTTCGGCCCCGGCGTCTCCAAGCCCACTGAGCCAGCCCCGACCATTCCTGGTCGGCCTCGTTCAGCCCCGATATCTCCAAGCCCTCCGAGTTGGCCCCGACCATTCCTAGTCGGCCCTTCTCGGCAACGGCGTCACCAAGCCCGCCGAGTCGGCCCCAACCATTCCTGATTGGCCCTTCTCGGCCCCGGCATCTCCAAGCCCGCCGAGTCGGCCCCGACCATTCCTGGTCGGCCCCGTTCGGCCCGGCGTCTCCAAGCCTGCCGAGCCGACCCCGACCATTCCTGGTCGGTCCCGTTCGGCCCCGGCATCTCCAAGCCCTTCGAGTCAGCCCCGACCATTCCTGGTCGGCCCTTCTTGGCCCCGGCGTCTCCAAGCCCGCCGAGCCAGCCCCGACCATTCCTGGTTGGCCCCGCCTCGGCACTTCCTAGTCGGCGATGCTGGCCCCGGCCATCCCTGGCCGACCCAACTAAGCCTCGGCTCCCTCGGGAGAGTTGAGACTTTATGGTCTCCTCCAAATCTGCCCCAACACGGCCCTGGTAGCCCAGGACGCTACCTCTCTGACCCGCGCCGCCTGACAACGCCAGATCCAACTACCCACTGGCCACGCTGCTGATGGGACTGGACCCAACTACCCAATAGCCCCACTAGCTGATGGGATTTAGCCCACCAACCATCGTTTTCTCCCTCTCCGATGGGACAGGACCCACCAACCAGCCCAGGTTCACACAACTCCCAAGAACTCCATGGACATTCCCTTTTCACGAAATCCCATGTGATCATGCAGATGTCAACCCCTATAAAGAGGTGAATCAACTCAGTAATCAGGTATGAGCGATAACCCCAAGAAATTGCTATCCTAACAACCAGAGAGGAATCCCTCCTCCCCGGGAACACCTTTTTCATCTGAAAAGAGCTCATTCGAGCTCCTCCTCTGTTGTGACCTCGATTGCTGACTTGAGCATCGGAGGGTCCCACTAGAGAATCCCTCCGGTCCTGGGACTTTTTGCAGGAAACTCGGTGAAGCAAAGATCCTCCGATCAATCCGCTTTCTCATCCCAACGTTCAGGATCAGTGATCTGGCATCATCAGATTGGCGCGCCAGGTAGGGGAGTGCAGTGCAGGATGCAACAGGTATCTTAGGGCCTCCCTGTGCTACATCTCGTCGAACTCTACTCCCCCCCTCTTTTCTTCTTGAAGCCATGGTGGTAACACGAGCTTAGGATGCTTCTGTTAGCTGTCCAGCGGGACTTCCCCCGCTAGTTAGGCAGCAGGAGGCCAATCCCCCTACTACCGATCCTCCCGTCACCTGCCCACCGCCAGATGCAGCTATTCAGACTGTGGAGCGACTAGCGACCCTCTCCCAACAAGTCCAAGCTCTCACCGCTATGGTCCACGGGCTCCAGTAGCAGCAGTCCGTGGCCACCCAGCACCAGACTGCTCCCCCCACTAGTCAGCAGTCGGCAAGGGGAGGCTCTCCTCGGTGGGAGGCCGATCGGCAGGAGGCCGATCGTCGCCTAGCTTCCCCTAGGAAGCCTCGCCGTGAGCCCCCCTAGCGGCCATGGTCCCTCGATCGTGGCCCCAGCAAACTTCCTCCCGAGTCGCATTATCAGGAGGAGCCAAAGCGGAAATCCCGACTCCCGCGTCTTTCTCCTTCTCTTTCTTCCTCTTCTTCTTCCTTCGAACCATCCCGGAGGGCCCCGCAATCAGCCGCCAGGCGAAGGAACGCTTGGATGAGTACAATAGGCAACTAGATGAGCTCGCCAAGAAAATCAATCACCAACCGGAGGAAGAGTTTGACACCCGTCCTCTTTACACTCGTCGGATATTGGAGGAGCATGTTCCCTCCCGATTCTGCTTCCCCCAGGTAGATCCGTACGATAGTATGACAGATCCTCTCGACCATCTCGAGAGCTATAAAGTAATGATGCAAGTCCAAGGCGCTTTGGATGCCCTTCTCTCCAAGGCCTTCCCTACCACTCTACGGAAGGCCGCTTGCGCGTGGCACTCGTGCCTGCCCCCTCACAGCATTGACTCCTTTTGAGAGCTGGAGAAGGCCTTTCTAGCACATTTCGATGCCTGCCGGCGGATCCCAAGGGTAGCGGATAGCCTCTTCTCCGTGCACCAGAAGGAGGGGGAGTCATTGCAGGACTTTGTGTCCTGGTTCAAGGGTGCCGCCATCGAAGTCTACCATCTCGATGACGTGGTAGCAACATTGGCGCTGAAGCGGGACTCCTCTCATCCCGCTTCACCTTCTCCTTGGACAAAAACCCCCGAGCTCTTACTCCGACCTCCTCCTTCGGGCTCAAAAGTACATCCGTGCGGATGAAGCTGACTTCACCCACCAAGAATCTTCAAGGAGCTCCAGTCACAAGCCCGCTCACCCTGAGCCGAGTGGACCCCCTCGACACCAGCGATCTGACCTGCCTCGCTGACCCGACAACAGGCGCCGAAGCCCTGTTGGCCGGATTAAGGCTAGCACAGGAGTTTGGAATAAGGCGTCTCAGAGCTTTCACAGACTCACAACTCATCTCCGGGCAAATCAACGGAGAGTACGAGGCGTGTGACCCTGTTATGACCCAGTACTTGAGCAAGGTTCATCTTTTGATCTCCCTGCTACCTTACTTCAGTATTAGTTACATTCCCCGGAGCGAGAATGCTAAGGCCAACATCCTCTCTCGTCTGGCTACCTCTGCCGACGGCATGGCAAGGGATGCTTACATTGAATATTTAGAAAGGCCCAGCATAGAGGATAGCGAGGAAGTCCTCCCGCTCACCCAAGAGCCCACATGGATGGATGCCTACGTCCGCTATCTCACTGATGGTACACTCCCTGAGGACCATAATGAAGCCAGGCTGCTCAGGTGGAGGGCCTCCAAATTCATCCTCCTCGACGGACGTCTATACAGAAGATCATTCTCCTATCCCCTGCTCAAGTGTGTAGGACCCGCCGACGCCGACTACATCCTCAGAGAAATCCACGAGGGAATCTGTGGAAATCATCTGGGGGCAGATCCCTAGCCTAAAAGGCTCTTCATCAGGATACTTCTGGCTCACTATGAGGGAAGACGCAGCTAAATTAGTTCAGAAATGCGATGGTTGTCAGCACCACGCACACATTCAACATCAACCATCTACCCCGCTGAACCCGCTCTCAGCCCCATGGCCTTTCGCTCAGTGGGGAATGGACATCCTCGGGCCATTCCTCCCGGCTTCAGGGCACGGAGATTCTTGCTAGTCGCCATCGAATACTTCACCAAATGGGTCGAGGTCGAAGCACTGGCCAAAATCACTGGAAGCAAAGTCAAAGCTTTCTTCTTGAAGTTGATCATATGCCGATTCGGCCTGCCTCACACCCTCATCACGGACAACGGCCGCCAATTCAACAACGAAGCATTTAAAGCCTTCTGTGACGAACTGGGCATTCATCACAGATTCACTTCTGTCGGCCACCCCCAAACCAACGGAGAGGCCGAGGTCATGAACCGCACCAACCTCAGAAGACTCAGAACTCGGCTAGACGGATCCAAAGGTCGGTGGGTGGAGGAGCTCCCCAGTGTGATATGGGCTTACCACACGACCCCCAGAGCCCCGACGGGCGAGACTCCCTTCAGTCTTGCCTTCGGATCCGAAGCCGTCATTCCCGTCGAGATCCGACTTCCCAGTCCACGTATGGAGTCCTTCAACGAGGAAAATAACTCCGCGCTGATTCGGGCTAATTTAGACTTCATCGACGAGGCGCATGATCAAGCGAGACTGCGCATGGCGACCTATCGTCAGCGAGCGGCCAAGTACTATAATGCTCGAGTTTATCTCAAGGTTTTTCGCCGCAGAGACTTGGTTTTGAGAAAAGCTGAGGTTTCTAAGCCTATAGAGGGAGGCAAGCTATCCCCCAACTGGGAAGGCCCTTATCGTGTCACCGAGATACTCCACCGGGGGGCATACAAGCTAGAAAAACTCAACGGACAACCCATTCCGCGTACCTGGAATGCGGATAACCTCCGCCAATATTATCAATGAAGTATTCCCCTGGGGTATAAGCAATAAAGGAGGTCACTTCTAACGCCACAGCCTACTCTCCCTCATACCCAAAGATCAGGTCTCTCAAAGGAGCTCGTCGGCATTGCGGCTAACGGGACACCACTCGGCCCTGGCACGGCGGTGCCCCGAGTCGGTTAAAGACCCTAACAGCTCCGTACCCGGTCGAGTTGCCCCTCAGGCGACACACAAACCCCTAAGGCGGTTCAAAAGGAGCTCGCCGGCATCGCGGCTAACGGGACACCACTCGGCCCCGGCACAGCGGTGCCCCCGAGTCGGTTAAAGACCCTTACAGCTCCGTACCCGATCGAGTTGCCCCTCAAGCAGCACACAAACCGTGAGGCGGTTCAAAAGGAGCTCGCTGGCATCGTGGCTAACGGGACACCACTCGGCCTCGGCACGGCGGTGCCCCCGAGTCGGTTAAAGACCCTAACAGCTTCGTACCTGGTTGAGTCACCCCTCAGGTGGCACACAAACCCCTGAGGTGTTCAAAAGGAGCTCGCCGGCATCGCGGCTAACGGGACACCACTCGGCCCCGGCACGGCGGTGCCCCCGAGTCGGTTAAAGACCCTAACAGCTCCGTACCCGGTCGAGTCACCCCTCAGGCGACACATAAACCCCTGAGGCGGTTCAAAAGGAGCTCGCCGGCATCGCGGCTAACGGGACACCACTCGGCCCCCGGCACGGTATCCCCGAGTCGGTTAAAGCCCTAACAGCTCCGTACCCGGTTGAGTCATCCCTCAGGCGGCACACAAACCCCTGAGGCGGTTCAAAAGGAGCTCGCCGGCATCGCGGCTAATGAGACACCACTAGGCCCCAGCACGGCGGTGCCTCCGAGTCAGTTAAAGACCCTAACAGCTTTGTACCCGGTCGAGTCACCCTTCAAGCGGCACACAAACCCCTGAGGCGGTTCAAAAGGAGCTCACCGACATCGCGGCTAACGGAGCACCACTCGGCCCTGGCACAGTGGTGCTCCTCCTAATACCTCCATATTCGTTCAGGTCGCCCTTCATATGGAACCCAGATCATGGATATAGATCCGGAAGGCTCCGTGTGACCCTCACAGACTTCGAGTCGGCCGGCTCAGCCACAGCCTTTCCTGGTCGACCCTGACCGACCCAGGCACCTCCAACACTGACCGAGTCGGCGTAAGCCACCCCGGTCAACCCCACTCGTCCTTGGCGCCCTCGCGACTGCCGAATCGGCCTTGACCATCTCTGACTACAGCATCGTGAGGCCTCTTGAGTAACCTTCCACATGGCCGACTTACATTCCGGGGATGCATTCTAGCATCATCCAATCCAAAGTCGCAGTTCAGCTGCGGCATGGTCAACACATGCAACATTTGAAGCTAAGAAAACATTTCAGAAGATGCAATGTCCGGCCATGACGTTCTAAGCATATGCGATTCAGCCGCGTGAAGTAAAAACACAGTAAGGCATTTCTCCCAAAAGAAGAAGGAATGGATAGAGCAAAGTTTAATAAAAATCTCTTCTTTATTAGTAATCAAGAAGAGGTACCAAACTGAGAAGCTTTGACAGAAAAGTTCCTTCATTAACAGTCAAGGGTAAGTACAAAATTGGGCCTGAAGCCGGTTACACAAGATAAAGAAGAAAAATGGACAGTGGGTCTTCAAGGATCGCTGGGGCCGGGCTTCTTCTCGTCCTCTTTCTCTGCTGGCTCCTCATCAGGCTCCCCAGGACGGATGTCTTCAAGTTCAGCAACATCGATCTCGAGGGCCACAGATACCTTGACCTTGCACATCTCGAAGCCTTGAACATAAGCATCGAGGCTGGCCTCGATGACTTCCTGCTTGAACTCCTGCGAGGCCTTGTAATTGGAGACGGCCTGCCCCGCCTTGGCCTCCCAGGCCCTGCCCTCGGCTTCTTCGGCACGGGCACTAGCCTCATCGGCACAGGCCACCGCCCCGGCCTTCTTTGAGACCGCTTTGCTACCGCTTTCTCCACGGCAGCGGCCCTCTCCCCTGCGGCCCAGACCTCCTCCTCGGCACTTTGGAGCCATCGGGCCAGCTCTTCATTCTGCGCCGCAGCGGCCTTCGACCTTTCTAAGGCCAACTCCATTTCGGCCTCAGCTACGGAGGCCCGGCTCTCCATCTCCCTTAGGCAGCCGGCCGCACTCTCCTCCAGGGCCAAGGCCTCTTGATGAAGGCAAGCAAGGCTCTCGGCCTGCGCCATGCTCTCCTTCTTATATTTGTCGGCCCTCGCTAGGGCCTTGATCATCGTATTTGAGGAGTGGGTGAGTGCCTCACGAAGACCAATTGTGCCGTTGGCCATCTGTAACAGAGGAAACATGTTAACTACGGGAAGGAAAAAACATTGAGGAGAATGAGGAAGATTCAAAAAGTACCTGGACAACGACGACCATGACCATATCCAGGAGTGCAGAGTGGCTCAATCGCCGCATCTCCTCTTTGAACTCGGCGGTCCGAACTCCCGACAGGAAGCGGGAGGCTTGTGCGGCGTCCACCATCGTGCGATTGTAGGGACCAGCCGTGTCTGTCCCTCCTGCGGACCTTCAGCTTGGGGGTGGGCCGGTGACAGGCCGGTTGAGGGGATGAGCTCCTCGGCTCACCCCTCCGCTTCTCGGTCGCCTTCGCCCCATCCCGGGCTTTCCTGGTGACTCGCTCCCCCTCACCGGCAGTTGGGGGAGCACTCTCCCTCCCCGGCTCTGCAGTAGCCGGGGGGCCGATGGCGATGGTAACCCGCCCCGCCTCGGGCATGTCGGCGGCGGCGGTGGTTTCCTCCTCATCCAAGACCACCACCGTCGTATCGGTGGTGGCCGGGATCTCCCCTTCTTCAATTTCAGCCCTAGCTAGCTTCGGAGCCGCTCCGCCGATTAGCTTCTTCTCAACCGGCTCCTCCGCAGGCGCTGGGGCCGTGAGGGCTGCGGCCAGCCCGGCTGGCTCCCTTCTCTGAATTCTTTTCGCCGGCCTGGATGACTCTCTGGTCGCCTGCCTCATCTATCTCAAAACGGCCTCGAAATCGCTGGCGGAAACCTTCATTGCTGCACATAAAAGAATAATGGGCATTAGTGGCGGCATACAGTAAATTGAAGGACGGGACAGAAGGATTCAGGCATCAAGCTCACCGGTTGCCGGGGCTAACTCGGCTTCTACCAGGTTCTCCTCGGACATGAGTTCCTTATAGTTGGGGATTTGACAGTTGGACAGTTGGGTGAATAGTTCCTTATCCCTATCCCTTACGGTGGAATCTTCGTTGGAGCTAGTATCGGGCTCCCTCCAAGTGGCCCTTACCCCCTCGACGTGGGCAAAAAGAAATCTAGGTTTCCACCCCCTAATTTGGATGGGAGGCCTAAGGGGAAAGCTCTACCCGGCCTGGCAGTAAATGCCCACCAGGCACCCTCACCTTGACGGCAGAGCTTATAGAAAGCTCGGAACAGAGATAGCCCTGGGCGGGCCCCCTCAAAATGACAAAGGATGACAAAGGCGCAGATGATCCGAATCGAGTTCGGAGTCAACTGTGCCGGCACTAACCTATACCTATCTAAGAGATTAAGGAAAAAAGGATGGAAAGGAAGGCGCAGCCCGCACCGGAAGAACTCCTCGTATAGAGCGACCCGACCTGGATGGTCAGAGGTCACCCTATCTTCGGGCCCCAGCGTGGACAGGCCAATGAAGTCAGGGACCAGGTATTTAGCCCTAACGGCCTCTACGTCCTTAGAGGTCATGGTTGAGGCCACTCCCGCTGGACCCGCTGGATCAGAACTCATCACTGGAGGAAGTGCCGGACGGTGAGAGGACAAAGGGACTGCCCTAATAGGAGGACCGGAGGTGGTCGGAGGTCCTATTGCCCCCGATTGGTTGCGGATGACGGTGCCACCCACTGACTGAGGCATTCGACTACTAGCTACAGGGGCCTGGTTTTCACTGCTAGATTGGGAAGACTCTTCTACGGGTCTCTTGCCCTCCCTAATGGCACGGCGGTCCATAGGTGAAGTAAGGGACGAAACTAACCTGGGAATTTGAAGGGCTCAGGTCGCAGAAGAACTCAGGGAAGAAGAAAGTGGAAGAAAGCAAAGGCAGTGTAAAGGTTTCCGCAGGCTCTTGTAATGCTTTTATAGCCTCCAGCATCAGCTAACGCCGCCCAAGATCCTGCCACGCGACGCGCGTCCATTGTGTTACAGGCTGCCAGCCGGAAATCTCGCCTGAGCCCGAGGCGTGCCGCCTTGATTCACTCCAAAAGGCATGATCCCTGGCCAATCGGGGACATAGAAAACAGAGCGGCAATGATGGTTCTTGCCTTTTTCCATCCCCAGATGAGCTCTCTCTCCGGAGCGATTCGGCGCCAACGTCAGCCTCACCTAACGCATGATTGCAGGAGATCTTCGAAGCGACACTGCCTCGGGACAAAGCGCCAGCTCATCAAACCATTTAAAGTGCACTAAGGAGGCAATCATTCTTTTTGAATTCTTGCCCCTTTCGCCCAAAGGATTGCAGACACGCGGTCCTTAGTGCTCAGGGGGGGGGGCATCTAATGTGACTGGTGCAGCCACAAGGGCAATTTGGCAAACCAAAACATTAGTGCGCTCGACGTCTCCAAGCCTACCGAGTCGGTCCCGACCATTCCTGGTCGGCCCCGCCATCTCCAAGCCCGCCGAGTCGGCCCCGACCATTCCTGGTCGGCCCTTCTCGGCCCCGTCGTCTCCAAGCCCGCCGAGTCGGCCCCGACCATTCCTGGTCGGCCCTTCTCAGCCCCGGCGTCTCCAAGCCCTCCGAGTCGGCCCCGACCATTCCTGGTCGGCCCTTCTCGGCCCCAGCATCTCCAAGCCCGCTGAGCCAGCCCCGACCTTTCCTGGTCGGCCCCGCCCCGGCACTTCCTAGTCGGCGATGCTGGCCCTGCCATCCCTGGCCGACCCAACTAAGCCTCGGCTCCCTCGGGAGAGTCGAGACTTCTCGGTCTCCTCCAAATCTGCCCCAACACGGCCCTAGTAGCTCAGGATGCTACCTCTCTTACCCGCACCGCCTGACAACGCCAGATCCAACTATCCACTGGCCACGCTGCTGATGGAACTGAACCCAACTACCCAATAGCCCCACTAGCTGATGGGACTTAGCCCACCAACCGCCGTTTTCTCCCTCTCCGATGGGACAGGACCCACCAACCAGCCCAGATTCACACAACTCCCAAGAACTCCGTGGACATTCCCTTTTCATGGAATCCCACATGATCATGCAGATGTCAACCCCTATAAAGAGGTGAATCCACTCATTTAATCAGGTATGAGCGATAACCCCAAGAAATTGCTATCCTAACACCCAGAGAGGAATCCCTCCTCCCCGGGAACACCTTTTTCATCTAAAAAGAGCTCATTCGAGCTCCTCCTCTGCTGTGACCTCGATTGCTGACTTGAGCGTCGGATGGTCCCACGGAGAATCCCTCCGGTCCTGGAGCTTTTTGCAGGAAACTCGGTGAAGCAAAGATCCTCCGATCAATCCGCTTCTCATCCCAACGTTCAGGATCAATGGGGCGTCATCACTATTCATGGATAAGTGTACGGGATAGAGTTTGTCCCCTGGCTATCCCATTGATCATATCAAATGCAAAAAGGTAAATCCATAGGATAACTTTTTTTACTCTTATTTGAAGGGATAACCAGCTATTCCTGCATTTTCTAGGGAATAAATTGAGGGAATATCCCATGGTTAATCATGGATTATCCCTTTAGTTAACTTTATTCCCAGCTATCCCTTATAGTTATGACTTTTGGAATAAGAGGGGATATCCCCTCTTATCCCCTATTTCAAACACTACCTAATGGTTTCTCAAACAAGCAATTTAAATAATCGCACGATCATAAAATTTCATTAGTAATAACCCATGCAACACAATTTTGGGTTAAAAAAAATCACAAAATCAAAGTTGTCCCTCCATATTCTCTGGCGATGGAAAGCAGTTAAATGCCCTAAATAA
>UESW01002800.1:0-77140 GCA_900491605.1 Calamus simplicifolius | reverse complement strand
ATCGATCCAAGCCATGATCCCGATCGGCCACGATCGATCTCGGACAGTTGCAATCCGTCAGAGATCGGCAACGATCCGACGGTTGCGATCGATCCAAGCCCTGATCCCGATCGGCGACGACTGATCGCGGACCGCAGCAATCAGTCCGATCAGCAAAGGTCCGACGGTTGCGATCGATCCAAGCCGTGATCCCGATCGGCCACGACCTATCTCGGATAGTTGCAATCCGTCCGAGATCGGCGACGATCCGACGGTTGCGATCGATCCAAGCCCTAATCCCGATCGGCGACGACCGATCGCGGACCGCGGCAATCGGTCCGATCGGCAAAGGTCCGACGGTTGCGATCGATCCAAGCCGTGATCCCGATCGGCCACGACCTATCTCGGACAGTTGCAATCCGTCCGAGATCGACGACGATCCGACTGTTGTGATCGATCCAAGCCGTGATCCCGATCGGCCACGACCGATCTCGGACAGTTGCAATCCGTCCGAGATCGGCGACGATCCGACGGTTGCGATCGATCCAAGCCGTGATCCCGATCGGCCACGACCTATATCGGACAGTTGCAATCCGTCCGAGATCGGCGATGATCCGACGGCTGCGATCGATCCAAGCCCTGATCCCGATCGGCAACGACCGATCGCGGACCGCGGCAATCGGTCCGATCGGCAAAGGTCCGACGGTTGCGATCGATCCAAGCCGTGATCCCGATCGGCCACGACCTATCTCGGACAGTTGCAATCCGTCCGAGATCGACGACGATCCGACTGTTGCGATCGATCCAAGCCGTGATCCCGATCGGCCACGACCGATCTCGGACAGTTGCAATCCGTCCGAGATCGACGACGATCCGACTGTTGCGCTCGATCCAAGCCGTGATCCCGATCGGCCACGACCGATCTCGGACAGTTGCAATCCGTCCGAGATCGACGACGATCCGACTGTTGCGATCGATCCAAGCCGTGATCCCGATCGGCCACGACCTATCTCGGACAGTTGCAATCCGTCCGAGATCGGCGATGATCCGACTGTTGCGATCGATCCAAGCCGTGATCCCGATCGGCGACGACCGATCGCGGACCGCGGCAATCGGTCCGATCGGCAAAGGTCCGACGGTTGCGATCGATCCAAGCCGTGATCCCGATCGGCCACGACCTATCTCGGATAGTTGCAATCCGACCGAGATCGACGACGATCCGACTGTTGCGATCGATCCAAGTCGTGATCCCGATCGGCCACGACCGATCTCGGACAGTTGCAATCCGTCCGAGATCGACGACGATCCGACTGTTGCGATCGATCCAAGCCGTGATCCCGATCGGCCACGACCGATCTCGGACAGTTGCAATCCGTCCGAGATCGGCGACGATCCGACGGTTGCGATCGATCCAATCCCTGATCCCGATCGGCCACGACCTATCTCGGACAGTTGCAATCCGTCCGAGATCGGCGACGATCCGACGGTTGCGATCGATCCAAGCCCTGATCCCGATCGGCCACGACTGATCTCGGACCGTGGCGATCCGTCCGAGATCGGCGACGATCCAACGCTTGCGATCGATCCAAGCCCTGATCCCGATCGGCGACGACCGATCGCAGACCGTGGCAATCGGTCCGATCGGCGACGATCCGAGGGTTGCGATCGATCCAAGCCCTTATTCTGATCGGTCACGATCGATTTTGGACCGATCGCTATTTAACATAATTAATTTTTTAAATATATAACGACGCAAAGGGTTGCGTCGTATTTTTTAATATGATAATATATATAAAAAATTAACTTTAATTCTAATAATTACGATGCAATAAGTACATCGCTATATTAAAACATAATTTCTAAATTAATATTTTCGCTTATTACATCGCTAATGCGTTGCTATTTAACATAATTAATTTTTTAAAAACATTGCAACTCAATGTGTTACGTCGTAATTATTTTTTCTCATATTTATGATTTATAAAATTTAATTTTATTTAAAATTATTGCGATGCATTTATTGCGTCGCTATAATTAAAAATAATTTTAATTTATTTTCTGGTTTATTGCGTCGCTAATGCGTCGCTATTTAAAATATTTAATTTTTTTCAAAATATTGCGACGCACTGGTTGGCGTCGCAATATTTTTTAAAAATATTAGTACTGTAAAAAATATAATTCCATTTAAATTATTTGTGATGCAATTGTGTCGTTGCTAAATTAAAAATAATTTTTCTATTTTTCTAGTTTATTGCGTCGCTAAGGCGTCGCTATTTAAAATATTTAATTCTTTTCAAAATATTGCGACGCACTGGTTGGCGTCGCAATATTTTTTAAAATATTACTACTGTAAAAATATAATTCCATTTAAATTATTTGTGACGCAATTGTTGCGTCGCTATATTAAAAATAATTTTTTTATTTTCTAATTTATTGCGTCGCTAAGGTGTCGCTATTTAAAATATTTAATTCTTTTCAAAACATTGCGACGCACTGTTATGCGTCACAATATTTTGTAAACTATTTATACTTTAAACAATATAATTTCATTTAAATTATTTGCGACGCATTTGTTGCGTCGCTAAATTAAAAATTATTTTTTTTATTTTCTAATTTATTGCGTCGCTAATGCATCGCTATTTAATATATTTAATTCTTTTAAAAATATTGCGACGCACTGTGATGCGTCGCAATATTTTTTTCCGATAATTAGATTTTATAAAATTTAATTTAATTTTAATTATTTACGATGCAATTGATGCGTCGCTAAATTAAAAATAATTTTTCTAATTATCTATTTTATTTCGTTGCTAATGCGTCGCTATTTAAAATATTTAATTCTGTAAAAAACATTGTGACGCAATATTTGCGTCGCAATATTTTTATTGATATTTATATTTCATAAAAAATTAATTTAAAATATTGCGACGCAATATTTGCGACTCAATATTTACGTCGCAATATTAAAAATTAAATTTTTTTTTGATTTTTTGGTTAATTGAGTCGCTAATGAGTCGCTAATGCGTCGCAATATTTTGTTGTCACAAAGGCGTCGCAAAGAGGTCGCAATTTAGCGACGCAATTTTGCGTCGCTAAATTTGCGTCGCTATTTCAGTATTTTCTTGTAGTGTGGGGCGTGACAGCTTTAGTGGTATCAGAGCGGCACAGCAGAAGCGTGGTGGGCCCATAACCCACAGGTCCCAGGTTATGACCCTAGAGATACGGACATATTGACATGACATTATACTTAGGAAAACTAGAATGATATGGAGACAATTATGACTTTCAAGGAATTTCATGAATTATGCTTTGAAAGCTTGAAATTTAAAGTTTATCAAGATATTAACTGAATTACAAATTTGATAGGGATTAAGAATGAACCATCGCAAGCCAATGATATTATGTGGGCTCCCTAGCTGGTAGCCTTGACCAGTGGGGAGGCGTAGGGGGCTTCTAGAGCTTTTAGCTCCGTCAAACTTGTTAGAGATGACTCGTAGCAGTTTTAGACCTTGAAATAATATGGATAGATGAAACTTTTCTTGGAGATGCAATACCAGATAAATGAATATACGGAATATAATCTAGTAGTGAAAAATTGCAATTGATGACTAATATGAATAAGATAATATCATTATGTTCATATTGCAATTAAGTTGATATGTGGATTTGGAGTTAGTAAATCTAAATTTGAATGTGGATGTATATAAGGAATTTTTATTAGTGGAACTTACATTGTTGATATTGTAAGTTTAAGATTATGAGCTAATCTGCCGATTATAGAAATGATTAATATTGGTGATATTTTGGGAATGAAATAGTTAATTACATGTTTTGATTAATCACAATAGAGTACTTTCTGAATTTGAATCTAGATGGATAAGTATATATAGTGAAATTTTATTATGGATATTGCATGTTCAAAACTGATTGTTAATTTGCTAGATGTGGAGATGGTTAATATTGATGCTAATGAAATAGTTGACTGCATATTATATCATGATGGATCATTTAGGAAGATTATAAAATTCTAAATTCTGAGACATTTACTATTTAATTTTTGAGAGCTGTAGACTCTATTAATCTTTAGAACTGATTTTGGCTATAAATGATCAAATATTTATTTGGTAGAAAGTGAAAGATTTTAGCAATAATGAGAATAAGATAAATTTCACTGATAAAGAATTTCATGGGGATTTTCATCTGTTAATAAATTTTAAATCATGATATCAATTCATTAATTTACCGTGCATATTATTTGTACCTGTTTCATGGTTCCTGAGTAGATATCTTCTCCAGGATGGATAAATTATCAATCATCCATATGTGGCATAATTATTGTTAAGAAAATAGAAGGGAGGTGATTTTATTTTTGATTACTATCAGTTATGGATTATGGTTAAGGGTACATCTATTATCACTTTCAAGTCATAGAGAGATTACTATAATTTTTAATTATGTCTTTCGGATGGTAAGTGCATTTTCAATCTTGATTGACCTTATAAGTCTTGTATCCATCTGAGCTAGATTAGTGAAGTCACTTAAATTAGTTGGTCATGTTGTGGCATGGGACATTGCATAATCTATAGATGATTTTGATAATCATTGGTATCGAAATAATCGATTCAAGAATTTGAATCATTTAAATTACATTATTATTAAGGATATACTGACCTATTCAAGAGAAATTGATTGATTAAGATGGTATTACTGATAAATATGGAGGAGATAAATAATTATACTGATGATTAATGATGGCACTATTATTCAAAGAAATTAAATTTGTTGATTATGATAATTATGAAAGATATCCTAAATGATTGGCTTAATGTTCATTGATGTTAGCTTGAAGTATTCAAGAGTGAAACCAAGTTTGTTATGATGATTGAAATAAGTGTCGTAATGATTAGTGGCACATTCAACTATTTATGAGTTGAGAGAGCATTGTAAGGAAACTATCTTATATTTAATTCAAAAGAACTTGGAACTGTCTTATCGAGGAATTAACAGTAATCGATATAGATTATTAACCTTAAGAATGAATGACATAATGCATGTGATGGACCCTATGATATTTATGATGATTGTGTTGTGAGAAGTTAAGGTAAAAAAAAAAAAAAAAAGGGGCACAAAAGAAATACTTCTTAAGGAATTCAATTTTATTTGGTAGAAAGATCAAATTAATTTTGAAAGTTGGACATGTCATTTGGGTGCTTGGGAATGGAATAAAAGTTTGCTAGTGAGTATCTTTAATAGTACAAAATTTGTGGGCATTTAATTTTGAGGATAAAATTTTAGCGGGATAAAATGTTAATATTTATTTTTGGTTTAATGGTAAACTGCGTAAATTGAGTCTGAACCCATTTGTCTCACTCTTCTAATTTGATGATGTTTTCATAAGGCTTAGTGAATTAAGCTGAATTTCTGTCCAGCCTTCCATCCTCAAATAGATGGATAATCTGCATGAACCAATTAGATTTTGATGATACCGCGAGCCTGTGTGATGGATTTAGAAAGTACTTGGTATAGCTTCTTACCCTTAGTGAAAATTGCTTATTTTAATGATTATCAAGCCAATATTCAAATAGATTCATTTTGTTGTCTATGATATAAGGTGTAATTTTTATTGAGATGAAGTTTTGATTACTGAGCTGGTTTAACAAATATGAGAATGTATCAAAGCAGCTTCATGTAGCTCAGAGTTAATAGAAAAGTTATGTTGATGCTAAAAAGAAAGATTTAAAATTTCAGGTTGAAATTCATTTGGAAGTTTTACTAACTAATGACATGATGAGATTTGTGTTTAGAGGTGAATTGAGTCCTCAATTTATTGGGTTATTTGAGATGTTGATCAAGGAATAGAAGGTGGCTTATAACTTAGCACTATCTTCATTACTCTTTGGGTGTTCAATGAGTTTCATATCTTTATGACAGAGGAGATATATTTTAAACCCTGTTATGTTCTAGAACTTGAACCAGTTTAGCTTAAGAAAGAATTGACCTATGAAGATCATTTTGTGCACATTGTGGACCGCAAGGATTAAGTCCTGAGATGGTGTTGTATTCCTTATGATATGGAGTTGGGAAGGTTGCATACAGCTTAGCACTGCCCCCGATCTTATCTGGTGTTCATAATGTATTCCTTGTATCTATGTTGAGGAAAAATGTTTCAGACCCCAGTCATGTTATAGCTTATGAGCCTATTCAATTGAGGAATGATTTATCATATGAGGAACATCCTGTGCGTATCGTGGACCGCAAGGATCAGATTCTAAGGCGGCATACCATACGGTATGTCAAAGTTCAGTGGATTAATCACTCTGAGAGGGAGGCTATTTGAGAGCTTGAGGAAGAGATGAAATCGAAGTATCCATAATTATTTGAAGGAAATTATCTATTTAAGATTGTTGACTTTTGAGATTTATAGTATACCAATTTCGAGGCCAAAATTTTTATAAGAAGGGGAGGATGTAATACCCGGTTCAAACGAACCAAATTTGGTTCAGATGAACCAGGCTTGGTTCAGATGAACCAAGCTCCTGACTTTTGGGTTCCCCAGACTAACGCTTCGCTTGGAGCGAAGCGCTTAGTCTTCCGAGAAACCCCCGATCAGAGGCGCTGCGCAGGTGAATAAATAGGGAGGAGAAGGACTTCTTCCTTCACGCTGACGCTTCATCCATTAGGTAATCCCCTGCTACTCAGAGAGAGAGAGATAGCCGGAAGAGAGAGAGAGAGATAGCTGAGAGAGAGAGAAAGAGACAGCGTGAGAGAGAGACAGAGAGACAGCGGGAGAAAGAGAGTCGCAGAGAGAGAGAGCATGAGAGAGAGAAAGAGACACGGAGAACCAGAGAGAGAGAGAGAGCGAGAGAGAGAAGGGAAGCAGCCGGACGATCCTTGGTTCAGGTCCGGCGGCGTGCTCGCCGCCGCGCTGGGCTTGATACTTGACCGGCGACCCTGCCGGCGCCGGGGGAGGCGACCCTGCCGGCGCCGGGGGAGAGAGAGTAGAGAGAGAGGGCCAATTGGCCCTTCTCTCGCGCGGTGGCGGAAGCCGACCCGGTTCGGGCCCGGCGGCGTGCTCACCACCTCGCCGGGCCCGAGCGTTGGCCTGTCGCCTCCACCGGCGCCGGGCGTGCGTCCGGTGGAGGTCCGGCCGGTCAAGGCGGCCGGCCGAGCCGTCGGCACAGCTCCGTGCCGCACGGGTGAGTTGATGTTGCTGAGAGAAATTGGGAGAGGGAGGGGGTTTGGCGGCCGGCCGCGGCGGCGGCCGGCTCTGGCCCGGCCACCGGTAGCCGGGCCGCGCTCAATTTGGCCAGCGGCGGCCCCAGCCGCCGGCTATGTGCCCGTCCCCTGTTCGGTGAAACAGGGGATCGGGAGGGATAAGGATTGAACCGGGCCGACTGGGCCGGCCGGTTCAGGCCTTTTGGGCCGTGCAGTGAGCCGATTTTGGGCTAGATTTTGGGCCCCGTAACGGGCCGGGATTAGAAAAATAATTATATGACTAGAATCTGGGTGAATTCTAGTTTCTTGGGGTATTTTTACTTCCCCATTTGGGTATGTATAGTGGGAGATATTCGAGCCCAAAGTAGGGCCGTGAACTAGTTTGGGTAGAAATTCTAAGGGTCATTTTAATATTCTTTGCTAATTAATTATGTAAAATGATCTTGTAGGTGCTTAGACATCTGACTAGCTGCATATATACCTATTGGATAGCATACTGAGATAAGTAAGCCAGTTATCAGTATTTAATAAATTATTCATTATATAAATGTTTAAATCGTGAATTATGACATGAAGAATTGTTATTGGCTAAATTGAAGGTAAATGAATATTATGATTACATGGCTGTTTATGTGCTATGATTTCATATGTGGATGCTATGCATGAGAGATGCAGTTATTATGATATTGATGTGATTTATTACATGCAATTGTTTAGTAGGTATAATCCACTGTTTATGCAATATTAAGTTGTTATTGATATGATGAGTGCATGTGATGTGAGGTCCTGTTATGTGTCGCCGCGGTTCTCCTTTATCATGTCATACCACACACACGTCTAGAGGACGTGTTCTGCCTGTTGGTACACTATGATATTTCGACCCTTTCAGTAGGGGGGATGCCTGTTGGTACACTATGGTATTTTGATCCTTTCAGTAGGGGGGATACTTGTTGGTACACTATAGTATTTCGACACTTTCAGTAGGGGGAATACTTGTTGGTACACTATGGTATTTCGACCCTTTCAGTAGGGGGGATGCTTGTTGGTACACTATTGAGATATTGCAGGGCCGTGGGTCACATTTACAGTTACCATTGAGAGTACAAACAGTGGATTTACTTACATTGCATGTTTGTGTATTTGTGGAGTGTTTAAGCATGCAAATTATTATGTGCTTATTGACTGTTATGCTATGATTTGACTGTATAACATGGTTTACTTACTGAGTGTAAGCTCACAAAATTCTTACAATGTTTTTTATCAGAGCCACGTGGTTGAAGATGGATATGATTGGGGTGAATCTTCTATTAAATAAAAAACCATTATTTTGTTGTAACCCCATTATTGCTTATGTATAGGGCTTGATGCCCAAACTTCATTATTATGGTGTGTAAGGGTTTGTAACCTAAAACTTATAGTATTGAGTGATGTATTTGGCTTGGTTATATATAATTGTGTTATATGTGAAAAAATTTGATGACGCCTTGCATGCCTGGCACGCGGCGGGTTGTCACCCTAGCCCGATATTGGGTCTGGGGCATGACACCCTCTCCCTCTCCCATTTTTTCTGCCCACCGCCCATCGCAATCGAAAACATGGGTGACGCAGAGTTGTCCTTTGTTTTAGCGAAGGATCCAGCCCTCGCAGCCAAGCAGGGGAGTAGCCTCCACAACCATGCCCCCTCGGGTTCCTTCTTCTCTCTTCCACCCTGCCCTCTCTCTCTCTCTCTTTCTCTCTCTCTCTCTATGCGCATGCGTCGGGTTGGGGGTGTAGAGAGCAATTTTTGCGGTGCAAATAGAAGCTCCCGTCGGGTGCGCTGGAGCAAGGGGCGAGCCCCTTTCTTCTCCCATCGATGCCCGTCTTTTCTTCTTTTGTTTATTATGTTCTTGCTTTTCTTTTCCTTTTGTTTTGTTTTCTTACCCTTTTCTCTCTCTAGCTTCTCTTCCCTCTACCTCGCTATCTGTCTCCGCACCCTTTCTTTAGCTCCTAGATTGTCGTCAGTACCATAGTTCTGATCGAGATTAGTTTATCAGTGCAGGTGGCCTACAATCCAACCGTAGAGAGTCTTGGCTGGGTCACTCTTTCCAGCGACCTAAGAGAGGTAATATTCTAACCCTCTTCATTATTATTAAGTTAATAGGATACAGATAAGTCATGACTACCCTCAAGGTAGGAACTGTCAATTTTAGAATTTAAGAAAATATATAGGATTCATTATTCATTTAGAATTTATAAATAAGTTAATCTTTAAGTTTTAGACATGGTTGCAGTCTTAACTAATACTAATCAACAGTATTTCTTTTAGAGTAAACAATTTCAAACGTAATTTTCTGCATAATTTTAATATTTTTCATATATTTATGATCTGAATTATTACATAATTGCCTATGTTATTGTGAATATTTCATGAGATGTTATTATCAAATTGTACAATTTGATTTTTCATCTAAAATGATGATGATGATGATGATGATGAAGAAGAAGAAGAAGAAATGCATGTCATTGATGAATAAATTACAAGAAAGTACAAAATAGGTGGATGCAAATGAAATAGATGCTATAGTATAAAATCGGCCATTGTGGGAGCGTTGCACTACTCTTTCTTTCTCTCACTAGCTAGTGACTAGTGAGAGTGTGGTACTTTTCTTTTTTTTTTTTTTTTTTTTTGTAGCCATCCATTTGGGAGAGTATATGTCACTGCTCCCAATCCTGAATCCGATTCAGGGTCATCGCAATACGACCGCATACTCTTAAAATGAACCTTAAGAATATGCAAGGCCAACTAACCTTAACTTGAACATTTCATCATATGCAACTATAAAACCAAGACATATATATTATTTTCTATATTATATCACCAAACCTATACATGTCATTCTCATATGATACATATAAAAGTCTATACACCCAAAGGAGTAATTACAATAACTCTTTGGTCTCACTCCTGAGGTCCCTCCTAAGACTTTGATTTATCAAGTATACATCATCATTATCTACTGCAAAAACATAAAGTATAATGGAATAAGCTAAAAAGCCCAGTATAACTTCTATCCTTACTATCATAATATGTCAAATAAATAGTTTAGTATAATCAAAATATGTTTAAATCACGATAAATATATCCATTCAAGAAACCAATAACATTTACATTTAAAGAGAAATATTCAAACCACCCAAGAGTCTCGATCCACCACCAACTCGTCCCTGTGACCACAATCACACCCAAATCATCCACATATCCACCATCACCTTCACACATCAAAATAATCATACGACAACCTCAAATAACCTCCACATCCGGACATCCATGCCCTCATACGCAAGATGCCATTAAGCAAGTCACACTCATTTAGTAAGCAATACGCCTAGACCTTCCTCTATACCCCTTGATACAGCGCCCATAAAGACATCACTAAGCAAGCCACTCCCTTAGCAAGCATCACAACAAACTACTGGTACATACTAACCTCGTCTAAAGCCAATATTACGTGTCAACAATCTAACCCGATGATACTTCTTCTATCCAGATTGGTTTATATACTAATACCTAGCGTAATAAACTCAGTCATACCAGCTGCCATAACTATGTTCTACCCGGCTTACTCGGGCTTCATGCCCTTCCTCGAGTCGCTAGTCTAGGCTAGTAATAGTACTACAGTACTCCACCTTACCGCTAGAATTAGTACCACAAACCAGTAGTTTTTATCACATACACCATCTTCCACAAATATACCACTTCTGAACATCCCCATAGCACCACCAAGCCATCTCACAACCAGAATACCAAAACTCTCAAGCACAATAAAAAAAGCCCAAAACCATTTATATCAAAATAATATACTACAATATACATGCAAATCCATAAGAATTCATAATTCTCATCTCAATCATGCAAAAAATCTCATAATAAAATATGATATATGCAAGCATGCAAGTTATGAAAACATATCACATAACAGTAAGGTATAGTACTCCTACTTCAAATTGCTACTCCCATAATCTCCTCAATGCAACATGTGTAGTTAGCGATCACCTATAATCCCATATAAATAATTAATTTTATCGAAATCTATAACATAAAAAATTATCATTTTACCCCTCCAACCTAAATCTTAAAATAACTCTTTTACCCCTCTTACTCAGTGTCCAACAACACCTATTTACTGATTTTTATCCCAAATTTAATTATTTTCTATTTTTACATATTTTCGCTAACTTTGCAATATTTACAAAAATGCTCCTATTCGGCAAATTTTTTTCTATGATTACCTTGGCCATTAATCAATTTGAATATCATTATCAAAACTAGACTTACTACTCATCACCATGGTTCAATTTTCAAGATCAGATTTGATCAATATAATTTTAAATAAATACATTTCTTTGAGCTCATGCAATCCATTTTATTTCAACTCAACATAAACATCATATGATATTTGATGAAATAGAGATCAGATTATGAACCTCTAAACCCAAATTTAAATTACAAAGTGACCTACTGCATAAATTATATAACTAATTCTTAACATTTTCTTTCCATTTTTAACTTAAAAACTAGCCCTCCCAAGGCTTGAACCAACTTGAACCAGCTGGCCCACTGGTTCAAGCCCAGCCCAATAAAAGTCTTCAGCCTTCTTCTCACGCGCTCACGTAAATCTCCTCCCCTTCTCACCTCGACGCGAGTGCCGCTCCTTCTCCCCTCACGCATGAAGCCTCCCGCACGCTAGCGCCTCCCACGCTGGTTGTCGACCACGGTGGCGATGGCCACGACCTCCTTCGGCGAGATCCCTAAGCTCGACGCCTGTCTCTCTCTCTCTTCTCCCTCCCATCTCTCTCCCTCTCTGTTCTCTCCATCACCCACTCCTCTCTCTCTTCCCGCCGATCCAACCCATTGCTGGTTTATAATTGATGAAGGGCGGCGGCGCTCACCACAGGCTCAGCGGCCTCCCGCCGTGCCCGGTTGGAAACAGGGGAGAAGACTCAGTCTTCTCCCAGCCAGACTCCTCTCCCGCCGTGCCCCTTCATCACCGACCACTATGGCAGCGGTGAGCGGCAGCAACTCTCTCTCTCTCTTCCAACGTCACTCCGACGATGACCAACCCATAGGTCTCCTAAAATTTCACCACGTTCTCAGTTAAACCAGAAAACAGAGGAGAAAAAAGTTTACCTCTGTCTTGCCTAAGTTGCTAGCGACGATTTAAACTTCCTCGGATGATAATCTAGCCCCCATGATCTTCCCCTACTCTTTAATTAGAAGATCTTTCACCCTATCAACCGGAATTAAAGAAATGGTCATGGAACAGAGGAATAGGAAACAAAACAGAGAAGAATAATGCGATATTTTCTTGGCCTCTCTACCTTACCGACAACGTTAACTTCAGCTCTAGCGATGCTCCATGGTGAGTGGTTTCAAAACTACACCCTCCAATGGTAGTTCACCAGCCAAGATGTCGTGAGAACGGAAGGGAGAAGGAAAGGAAGAAGAAGGAGGAGAACTGAAACAGAGAAGAAAAATGGGAAGGATAGACTGGTTTAGCTACAGGCTTCTCTTGTTCTCTCCTCCCACTACCAATCATCCTCGCTGAATTTTCTCTCTCCATCCATCACGGAATATTCGCGAAGGCGGAAGACAAAGTAGTTTAATAAGTGGATGCTAATTAAATCTTAATCTAATTAACCTAGCTTAATCCTCTTTCTTAATAATCACAATCCTTCCCCTTAAAATAATTTTATCCTCGAAATTGAAGCACCCTAAAGAAAAATAATCAAGGATATTTTTTTTCTCCTGTTAAGCTTCCAAGTTGCTTCCCCTTCTAGGCAATGCCTCCATCGAAATCTGTAAACCAGTTACATTGCATTGAAGCACCTGCTTCTTTTGATCCACTGTCTTGATTAGCTGCTCCTCTTGAATAAAATCTTAGTCGCAAAATCCATAAAATGTACCACCCAATACTTTTAAGAGTATAGCTAGATATTCTTGATGTCCTTGCTATTAAAAGGCTAAACTCGAAAAGATCAAAATCATTACAAGATAGTAATGAGGTCTACCCCCTAAAAATAAGATTTGATCAAATAAAAATTTTAAATCCATACCCACTATAAAATTTCATCTAAAAAGGATTGATGATTTGGTTTGAGTGTCTTGAAACAATTCTTTTCATGCTAGTTGCTATTATCTTAGAATGAAATCCACTATAAATGGATCTGGTTTGATCTAGCTTGAATCAGATTTAAGTTTAATTTAGAAAATCAAGGCCGGTTGAATTTGATTTCATATCATTAGCTATTAGGCTAAACCCAAATCAAATCAATTGAAATAAATTAAAATGGATCTAACTCAAGCTGGATCAAAGTGATCTCAGATTGATTTGAATCACATGATTGATCTAGATCATGCTTAAGGATAATATGAATCGATGTTTGATCAATTAGAAACAGGCTCAAATCATATCTAATTGATTCAGATTGGATCAATCAAGCTCAAATCAACATCTTTTAGATTAGTTCAATCTGATTTAATTTGATTCAAATCAACTAGGTCTAGTTTGGATCAAATCAATTTTGGTTTTGATATGGTGCAAATCAATCTTATGTCAAAAATAAAATCATATTGAGTTGAATCCTTTGGGTTGACTTGAATCAGGATCTAGAATGGATCAATTAAATCTTAAATCAAACTAAGTTAAAAACAAGCTTGGTTTGGCTTTGATTTGATAAGCTCAAATCAACTGATACTTCAAACATGAATTAGGTTGATCACGGCTTTACATGAATTGAGTCTATTGGATCAGATTGCATGGCTAGGGATTGATTCAAACTAATCTTGAATCTATGCCATTTGGATCAAAATCAATTGCTCAGCTAATTTGAATGAAATCAAGGCAGATCTTGATTTGGTTAACCCATATTAGTCTAGACCCAGATAGATTAGGTTTAGATTCAAGTCCAAGATCTTAATCAATAGAACCTAATATATCATCAAGATCATTTTAATCAAACTGATCACCTAGATATATATTGATCATGAAAGAATTTGATTCAGATCATGATATTAATTAATTTGAACTAAGTGATCTGATTCAATTAATGTGTTGAAGAGATTTGATTCAAATCAGTTGAGTTCAAATCAAATGTTAGAGGCTCAAATCATTTCTTTAATGACTTAATGAATCAAATCAAGTCCTTGCCAATTAGATCAAATAGGTTCACTAGTTTTGATTGAGTGGAGCTTGATTATAATTTTGGTTCAATGAATGAAACCTAGTCTAGATTTTGATTCATGATGGGTTTGATTCAAATCATTGGTCCTTGATCATGG
Source organism: Calamus simplicifolius (assembly GCA_900491605.1). NCBI lineage: Eukaryota > Viridiplantae > Streptophyta > Magnoliopsida > Arecales > Arecaceae > Calamus > Calamus simplicifolius. The sequence goes on along the minus strand of UESW01002800.1, from coordinate 62,628 downwards.
TTCAAGAGATTGATTTCTTCACTCTACCTGTGTGCAATGGGCCCACTATGATCTCGCTGCGCCACTCTTTGATGTATTGCTGCTTTCTTCTATCTGATGCTTTTCTTCCATGCTGTTACTACTTCAAGTCTTCAAATGTCTTCATTATCCCTGCAAATAAACAAAATCAAGATAACAACTTCTTAACTCTAGAGGCTAACTACCCACACTCCCTAAGGTGATACACTCGATCAAATGAATCCCATATCTAGAAGTTCCTGTAACTCCTTTAACTCTATAGGTGCCATTCTATATGGGGCTTTAGAAATAGGCCCAGATTCAGAAAGTAAATCAATAGCAAATTCTAACTTCCAAGCTAGTGGCATCTTCGGAAGATCTTCTAGAAACATATATAGGAATTCCTAAATCACTGGGATGCTGCCCAGGTCTCTATCTTGCTATCTCTGTGCCTATCCAAAACCAGATAGCTTTCACATCTTTCCTCAACAATCTCCGGGCACCCATAGCGGAAATTAGATCAAAAGTATCTCTAGGCCTACCCCCTTTAAAGATAGACTTTGGGTGTTCTGAAATATGAAATCTCTATTAGAGGTTTATTAACAATTTACACAATATGTATAGAATTAATAGATAGGATCTTGTATTACCTTCAGCAATCGATCTACCTCTAGAAGATCTGAATCAGGATCTCGATCTTCCTCTCGATGAATCTCGATCTTCCTCTTGGTGAATCTTGATCTTCCCCTTGATCTGAATCAGCTGCAGATCTACCTCTTGGGATCTTGATCTATCGCTTGAGGACCTCTCGGGATCTTGATTTGAGTACTTCCAATCAATGAGATATCGCACTCTGATGGTATATGCCGATATGCTCTTGATCAGGGACCCAATACCTTCGCTTCTTTTTGGTTTTTCTTTCAATAATATTGTGTTCTCAAAAGACTTAGAAGGGATCTCTATTTAAAGAGATTCCTCAATTCCCTTCCACCGCCTGCTCCAATCAAAGCATGCGTTTAACATTTAAGGAGCTATCGTTATCACTTATTAATTAGTGGATGTCGTTGAAATTATTCGCAAACAATCGTAATAAAATAGGACCATCTATTGCAACGAAATATTACAATCTCACCTCTTTCTTGAAACAGTCCACAAAGGCATGATATGATGCCAGCCAATGCATTCCCAAAATTATATCAAAGTCTGTCATGTCTAGAATCAATGAGTATGCCCATCATATCTCGATCTCCCACACAAATCTGACAAGCTCAATAAACCAAATCTACTATCACAATATCTTCACTGGGTATGGCAATTCCCATTGGAGATTCCAATGCTTCAGGACTTGTGGACTAACGCTCCTTCACAAAGATGGGTGATATGAAAGACTGACTGGTTCCCAGACCAAATAAGCATAAGCAAGAATAGAAGCAACTATAATCTCACCTATCACCAGGGTATGGATGCATGAGCATCCTGCTGTGTCAAAGCAAATACCCTATCTTGAGTTATTGGCCTCTGCATAGGAGTAGCCCAAGATGGTTGTGCTTGATGGCTCGACTGCTGCCTATCTGGGTACTGAAAGGAAAGATGATCCGACTTGTGATAGATATAGCAATTCCGAACATATTGGGGACATGATCTCTGAAGATAATGGCCACCACAAAATAGAAGCTCAAGTCTCTCCTCGACCCAAGTACTGAGGTAGATGGAACTGACCTCTTCGTCCTAGAATAGGACCCTTGAGAACTCTTAGTAGGTACACTTCTAGTTGCAAATGCACTTCTTAAGAGACTATCCCTAACAGCAAGAGCCTTAATATGGCCTCTCTCAATGACCGAGGCTTTATTGACCACAGCTCTATAGGTGGTCAGCTCAGAGTTAGAGACCTCCCTCCAAATTCCCTGCCGCAGATCATCCTCAAACTTGTTGGTTCTATCAGAATTACTACTAGCCAAGGTAGAAGCATACCAAGACAGCTCCTCAAACTTATGGAGATACTCGGAAACTATTATATCTCCTTGTTGAAGCAGATTGAATATAGAAAACTTCTCCCATTGGATACTAGGAGAAAAGCACTTATCATAAAAAGGCTGCCCTGAAGTCAACCCAGGTGATTAAAGAGATATAACCACTTCTCCTTGACACTTCTGACCTCCACCAATCTTCAGCCTCCCCCCTTGAGCAAAAAGAGGCAAAAAGGACCATATTAGCTTCAACATACCTCAGGGTCATAAAAACTTTATCCACCGCTTTATCCAAGCTTCCGAATCTAAAGACTCTTAGGAATTTAGGTCCCAAAATTAAATTTCAGTTATGATGTTCAAAAATCTCAACATCATCCTATACCTTAAAGCCTGCTCCTCGCTTGTCTCTAAGGTCTATTCTACTCTCTCTCTAGGGTCTGAAACCTAAGCTCTGATACCACTCTGTCATGATCCTCAATCCTGAATCCGATCCAGAGGCATCGTAACACGGTCGCGTACTCTTAAAATGAACGTTAAGAATATGCAAGGCTAGCTAACCTCAACCTGAACATTTCATCACATGCAACTATAAAACCAAGACATATATATTGTTTTCTATATTATATCACCAAACCTGTACATGCCATTCTCATCTGATACATATAAAAGTCTATACACCCAAAAGAGTAATTACAATAACTCCTTGGTCTCACTCCTGCGGTCCCTCCCTAAGACTTTGGTTTATCAAGTATACATCATCCTTATCCGTTGCAAAAATATAAAGTATAATGGAATGAGTTAAAAAGCCTAGCAGAACTTCTATATTTACTATCATAAATATATCAAATAAATAGTTAGTATAATCAAAATATGTTTGAATCACGATACATATGTCCATTCGAGAAACCAATAACATTCATATTCAAAGAGAAATATTCAAACCACCCAAGAGTCTCGATCTACCACCAACTGATCCCCATGACCGCAGTCACACCCAAATCATCCACATATCCACCATCACCTTCACACATCAGAATAATCATATGACCACCTCAAATTAACCTCCACACCTGTACATCCATGCCCTCGTATGCAAGATGTCACTAAGCAACTCACACTCACTTAGTAAGCAATACGCCTGGGCCTTCCTCTATACCCCTTGCCATAGCATCCATAAAGACATCACTAAGTGAGCCACTTCCTTAGCAAGAATCACGACGTATTGCTGGTACATATTATCCCCGTCTAAAGCCAGTATTACGTGTCAACAACCTAACTTAATGATACTTCTTCCATCCATATTGGTTTATATACTAATACCCAGCATAATAAACTCAGTCATGCTGGCTACCATAACAGTGTTCTACCCGGCTTACTCGGCCTTCATACCCTTTTTTGAGTTGCCAATCTAAGCTAGTAATGATACTGCAGTACTCCACCTTACTGTCAAAATAGTATCACGTACCAGCAGTACCCATCACATACATTATCTTCCCCAAATATGCCACTTCTGAACATCTCCATAGCACCACCATGCCACCTCACAGCCAAAATACCAAAACTCGCAAGTATGATGGAAAAAGCCTAAAACCATTTATAACAAAATATATACTGCAATTTTTATAATATACTCCCACAATCCCTCAATGCAACATGTGTAGTCAGCAATCACCTATAATCCCAAATAAATCATTAATGTTATCAAAATTGATTAAAATTACCATTTTATCCCTCCAACCTAAAATCTTAAAATAACTCTTTTACCCCTCTTACTCATGCCTAGCAATCCCTTACTTTTTTATCCCAAATTTAATTATTTCTACTTTTACAAGTCTTCACTAACTTTACAATATATATAAAAATGCCTCTACATTCGACGAAATTTTTCTATGATTACCTTGGCTGTTAATCAATTTGAACATCATTATCAAAACTAGATTCACTACTCATCACCATGGTTCAATTCCCAAGATTAGATTTGATCAATATAATTTTATAAATGCATTTCCTTAAGCTCATGCAGCCTATTTTATTTCAACTCAACATAAACATCATGATATTTGATAAAATAGAGATCAGATTATGCACCTCTAAACCCAAATTTAAATCTACAAAGTGACCTTAGCCAAACTGCCTAAATTATATAACTAAGTCTTAACATTTTATTTCCATTTTTAACTTAAAAACCAGCCCCCCAAGGCTTGAACCAACTTGAACCAGACGGCCCATTGGTTCAAGCCTAGCCCAATAAGAAGGCTTCAGTGTCACTGGGCTTTCGATCGGCACGTGCAAGCGCTCCCTATGACCACTAGGTTCTTGCATCTACCGATGATGGCGTTAGAAGATCCCTCTTATAGACTAGTCTATACCTCATAACAATAAAATAAAACCACAAGCCAAGTCCCACAAACACAACGATATACGGAAAGCAAAGCCTTTCCAACCAAAGAACTTTTCACTAAGTAACATTGGATACAATGAGGTCGCCCATAGACCAAACACTTCTCTCTGTCCCTTACAAAGATTACTCAAAGTGCCCGCTCCAACCTCACTTAAAAATATGAAACTGACCTTGATGCCTCACACCCGCACACCTTCTGTGCATACCGGCCTAGTTTCGTCCGCGTCCAAGCCCACTTGGCCTAGACCTCTGTACTGTCTTGATCTTCACTGGTCAAGCCGTATGATCAAGACTGCACGCTAAGTGATCGCTAAATTCCCTCCCATGAAGACCCGTTGTCTTTCTTTTATAGGCGGATTGCCCATGCCTGCTGCCAGGCTGGCCGCATGCCAGCCTAGATAAGTGGGCCGCGTAGCCGGTCTGGGCCATGCGCTCGCATGCGGGCCTTGGCTGTGCACCCGGTTGGGCCGCACGTGCATGCCTGGGCCAACTGATAACAATCCTTCCCCCACTAAAATCTTGATGCTCTCGTCGAGCCATACCGGAGCTCGATACTGCAGCACCGTGCACCCTCTTGGTGCCCCTCATCGTCGCACATCTTGGCCCTCCTGGGCAAAGTCTCCTAGGTTCCAACATGGCCATTTTCCATGTGCACCTACTGATGCCTCCCCGGTTGGATAGCTCTCTCATTGAGCCATCCTGCCTATGGCCTTCTGTTGCAAGCTGATATGCCTAAGCCTACTACGCATGCGCCGCCCCAATGCCTACGTGCGTCGCCGCCTAGGTGCGAGGTCACCGCGCAACCTCAAGTCTGATGGTGGGGCACTTCGCCCTAGCCCTTCGCCATCTTGCCTCGCCCCTCCACTGGCACGAAACAAGGATGTCTACATCTTTGCATCAGGATGCCTCCACGATGAAGCATAACCTCGGCCTTAGCATTGATGAAGAAATCCATACCCAACACCATATCGAGATTGTCGAGTGGTAGAACCTTCATGTTGCAGCGCCCTCGCCATGAGCCCACCTACAATGTGGCCTCTGCTTGGCCCAAAGACTCCATCTCCTCAGAGTTTACGAGCTTCACCTGACAAGGCTTGGAAAGCGCTTCTAGGCCCAATCTGTGCGCCACTACCTGGCTCATGAAACTATGCATTCCGCTGGTGTCAACCAAGGCCCGCACTGTCCTTCTATTGACTCGAGCCCTTATGTGCATAAGACCTTGGCTCTGCTCCATCGCGGTCAAGGTTATGATCGTTATTAGTGGGGATAACTTCACTATTGGCCCTTCCTCTAAACTCTCACATGCCTTGTCTTCTTGGTTAGTAACGACGGCTATTGTTGTTACTTTTCTTGGACACTCCCGTGCTAGATGCAGTCCTCCGCATATGAAGCAGATGCTGAAATTTGCTTATGCCTTCGATTTTGCTGCTGCATGTGCTGGCACGTCCTCTTTCTTTCCTGCTCGACCCCACGGTGGTGACGCACTCTTGCTCTTGTCCTTGCCCTAGCTACCACTACCCGAAGTCGTATTGCTATGAAAGTCCACCAGTGCCTCTGCTACTGCAAAGGCTGAAGGAATATCCCTGACCTTTTTCCTGCGAAGCTCGGCCTGTGCCCACTCCTATAGGCCTGCGAGGAAGTTAAAAAGCTTATCCTCCTTCGACATGTTGGACACCTCCAAAAGTAGCATGCTGAGCTGCGCCACATACTCTCGGATTCTTCCTGTTTGCCACAGCTTCCGCAGATTCTCCCGAGCAAGTCAACACATATTGCTCGGCATGAACTGACCCTTCAGCTTCCTCTTGAAGATCTCCCATGCCTCGATCCTGGGATGTGCCGCACGGTCATCCTCAACCATCCTGGTTTTTCACCAGAGTTTGGCGTTGCCATTCAAATACATCAAGGCCTGATCCACCTGATCAACCGCTGGGATCTTTGCCGCATGAAAGCAGTCTTTCATATCCCATATGAAGTTCTCAACCTCCGTCGCACTCCTGACTCTGCTTAAGGCCTTAGGCTTCCTGACCTTTGCTTCCTTTGCCGAAGCGTCGACCATGTTAACTAGACTCCGTGCCTCCTGCTTTTGTCGGATCAACTCCTCCTCCAAAACATGGATCCGAATCTCCATTCTCTTCTCCATAGCCAGATCTGATCGTTGCTGTTACAGATGTCGATGCTCGAGGTCATGAATCAGCCCCTCGTGTGCCTTCATCAGCTAATTGTGTGAAGTCCATAACCCAGTCAATTGTAGGCTTAACTCCATGCATATAGCTTCCAAATTCATGGTTGATCCATCTTTTGGATCTCCTACAATCCCCTCCAAATGGATCACACGATCAGTAGTCGTTACCATATCTTGTGCTTGAAACTAGCTTAAACCGGGCTCTAATACCAATTGTCATTGGGCTTTCGATCGGTATTTGCAAGCGCTTCCTATGGCCACTAGGTCCTTGTATCTATCGGTGATGGTGTTAGAAGATCCCTCTCCTAACCAGCCTAAACCCCATAAATAAAATAAAACCCCAAGCCAAGTTCCATAAACACAACGATATACGGGAAGCAAAGCCTTTTCAACCAAAGAACTTTCCACTAAGTAACTTTGGATACAATGAGGTTGTCCGTAGGCCAAACACTTCTCTTTGTCCCTTAAAAAGATCACTCAAAGTGCCCACCCCAACCTCACTTAAAAATATGAAACTGATCTTGGTGCCGGACACCTGTGCACCTCCTGTGCGTACCGACCTAGTCTCATTTGCGTCCAATCCCGCCTGGCCTAGACTTCTGCACTGCCTTGATCTTTGCTGGTCAAGCCTTATGATTAAGACTACACACTAAGTGCTCACTGAATTTCCTCCTATGAAGACCCACTGCCTTTCTTTTATAGGTGGAAAGCTACTGTCCCTTTGCACATCAAATCCGTGTAGAATCACCGCCATAAACACTGCCTAAGAGTCCCTCCAATGTGTGCTACCTTCTTGGCCATTGGATGCTTGATGGAGGGCCAAGAATGGCCCTTGGAACCACCTCAAGAGAACTCCCAAAATACGGCGCTAGCTGGCTGGGCGGATTGCCCATGCCCACTGCCAGGCTGGCCACGTGCCAGCCTGGATGTGTGGGCTGCGCAGCCGGTCTGAGCCATGTGCCCGGCTCGGCCGCGCCCTCGCCTGGGCCGGCCGATAACATTAGCCTTCTTCTCATGCGCTCACGTAAATCTCCTCCCTTCTCACCTCGATGCGAGTGCCACTCCTCCCCTCATGCATGAACCCTCCCGCACGCTGGTGCCTCCCACGCTCGTTGCCGACCACGGCGGCTACGGCAACGATCTCCTTCGACGAGATCCCCAAGCTTGATGCCTATCTCTCTCTCTCTTCTCTCTCTTCTCTCTAACTCTCTGTTCTCTCCATCATCCTCTCTCTCTTTCTCTCTTTTCTCGTCAGTCCAAACCATCGCTGGCTCCCACTCCTCCGGCTCCCTCCTTTCCCGTTGATCGTTCATTGCCGATGAATGGCGGCGGCGCTCCCCACCATGCTCAGCGGCCTCCCCTAGACCTGATTGGAAATAGGGGAGAAGACTCGATCTTCTCCCAACCAGACTCCTCCCCCGCCGTGCCTCCTCATCACCGACCACCATGGTAGCAATGAGCGGCAATGACTCTCTCTCTCCTCCAACATCACTCCGATGATGACCAACCCATGGGTCTCCTAAAATCTCACCGCATTCTCAGTTAAACCAAAAAATAGAGAAGAAAGAAGTTTACCTCTGTCTTGCCCGAGTTGCTAGCGACAATTTGAACTTCCTCGGATGATTCTCTAGCCCCCATGATCCTCTCCTACTCTTTATTAAAAGATCTTCCACCCTATCAATTGGAATTATAGAAATGGTCATGGAACATAGGAATAGAAAACAAAATAGAGGAAAATAATGCGATATTTTCTCAGCCTCTCTACCTTACCAGCCATGTTAACTTCAGCTCTGGTGATGCTCCAGGTGAGGGGGTTCAAAACTATACCCTCCAATGGTGGTTCACCGACTAAGATGTCATAAGAACGGAAGAGAGAAGGAAAGGAAGAAGAAGAAGGGGAAGTGAAATAGAGAAGAAAAATGGGAAGGAAAGAGTGGTTTAGCTACTGGCTTCTCTTGTTCTCTCCTCCCATTACCAATCATCCTCGTTGAATTTCCTCTCTCCATCCACCACGGAACTTTCGGAAAGGAGGAAGGCAAATTAGTTTAATAAGTGGATGCTAATTAAAGCTTAATCTAATTAACTTATCTTAATCCTTTTTCTTAATCATCACAGTATAATATAAGTAATACAAGGTTTGCTTAACATATGTTGGAGCATACTAGTCCATTACTAAAATATGATGAGTTAATTAAATAAATATAAAATATTATGAATATAAGGTTATTTAAACACATTACATGAGAGTATTGTTTTTTTTTTGGTACAGATGGGCGATCACACTAACCTTGTGTGAGTCAGTCCAGAAATATCATAGTACAAAATTTGCTTAAGAGCAGGAAGATAGGGGTCACCCTGATTCCATATTCAAAATCCCACATGATGGGCCACAACAGTCGCCACCCAGTCTGCCGCAGAATTAGCTTCCCGATAGATGTACCGGATGTGGACATTGTGAGAACCCCGCAGTGCAGCCCAAATATCGCAGAGAAGAGGGTTGGTGGGGACATGATTGTAGAATCCCGTCTGGAGCCATCGGATAACAGAAAAAGAATCCCCCTCAATGAACAAGCTTTGAGCATGAAGCCTTCAAACAGCATGAGAGATACCAGCCCATGCTGCATAAAGCTCGGCCATAGGGACAGAAGAATCTAGGGAACCAAAACCACCCACTGATAGTAAGGCTCCATCGGTCCCACGAATAATGAAAGCAGACCCAGCAAGTCTTCCTCGAACACTTCCATCAAAGTTGATTTCTACAAACCCTGAAGGGGAGGCTTTCAAGAGATAAAAACCGTGCAATGGTTCACTACTGAAGTAGTAGGGGAGCCCCAGTGGCCAAGGTTATAAGAATGAGAACCAGTGAGATAAAGTGCACTTTCAGCAAACATAGATTTGACCTTTTGCTCTAGTCTGTGAGAGGAAATAGTATCATCAGTAAAGATAAACAGGTTCCGCGACAGCCAGATCTGATAGGCAGTAATAGCCTAAAGAGCACTCTGCTGTCGGGTGGTCCTCCAGAGAGCATCAAGGAAAGGAAACACGAGGAACCAGAACCATCCACTCTGCAATCATAACCCATCCTCAACCAAATTCAGCTCAATATGGGATAGGTAAATATGGCGTGGTCTGTAGTCTCCTCCTCCTGTCCACACAGTAGGCAAATCGCCTCAATATGAAGACCCCTTCTAGACAGCAGGGAGCAAGAAGGGAGACAGTCCCACATGATCTTCCATATGAATAATTGGACCCTGGGATGAACGGAGAGCTTCCAGATCCAAGCAGCATCCCACGAGTCCTAGGGCTGAGGTCTATACACCTCGATGAGGTCCCTAGTGGGAACCCTAGAAAGACAAGATCTCCTCTATAACCTCATATTAGGTATGTGGCCCGGGTAAGAGGAATAGAAAGAATCCACCGAGAAAGCTTATCCCCAAATAAGCTGGTCACCACAGGGGTATTCCAAGAGGAGAGATCTTGAGTGATGAGATCCTGCACCCTCATACAAAGCGGAACATCTGTGCTAATAAATGACGGCCAACAGGAAACGAAGAGATCGAAGATCCAGCTATCCTGAATAACATCGATCGAGGAACCGTCGCCGATCATCCATGAAATATTCTTCAAAATAGGCAGAGCATGATGACACACCTCCTTCCAAAAGAAAGAATACCCACAAGTAGGCTAAGAGTCCATAAAAGGAGACTAATCACCATATCTAGCTTGCATAAAGGAGCTCCAGAGACAGTTAGGATCAAGAATAAACCTCAAAGCATGTCTTGCCAGCAAAGATCTCTCCTAACAAGCAGGGACTGGATACCAAGACCACCTTCATGCAGAGGCATACAAATCAAATCCCAAGCCAGAAGATGAATACCGTGACCATCTTGCATAGAAGTCCACAGAAAGTCTCTAAAACATCGCTCAATCCTCCGCAAACAAGTGATAGGGACCGTAACATTAGAGAGAAGATGCATAGGAAGGGACACAAGGATAGAGCAAATAAGAGTGATCCTCGCCATAATGGATAATTCGGTGACCTGCCAACCATCAATCCGATCACAAATGCAATGCTCGAGATTAGCGAAATCACTAATACGAGGACATCTCCCTAACACAGGGATCCCAGTGTATGAAAGCCCATCTGCCTTGGTAAAATGCCTAGAGCTTGGTGTATAGCTTTCCTAGTAGACCTGGAAGTTTTGGGGCTGAAGCAAATTGTGGAATTTTCTAAATTGACCTTTTGGCCAGAAGCTCGACAGTAGCACTGAATAACAAAAGCATAACTAACAGCATTATGAAGAGACGCCTGGCCCAGAAGAATATAGTCATCTGCAAAAAGAAGGTGGGAGACGGGGGTCCCAAACGACCAGCCAAAAAGGGGGCGATGCGATAGTCCTGCTATGCCTGATGAAAAGCACGAGAAAGGTCGTCTGCAGCCAGGACAAACAGAAACGGGGATAATGGGCATCCCTGTCTCAGACCCAAAGTAGAATGGAAGAAAACGATTTGCATACCATTAACAATCAGAGAGAAAGATGGCTTCTGGATGCAGGCCATAATTGAATCAATGAACAGATCGTGAAAATCAAATTCAAGCAGAGTTCGGTGCAGAAAAACCCAGCTCAGCCTGTCGTAGGCACACTCCATATCAAGCTTAACTGCCATAAGACACTGTCTAGCCGAGGCTCTACGAAAATCATGCATAAACTCCTGTACAATGAGGACATTATCGAAAATACTCCGACCTCTAATGAAAGCCCCTTGTTCAGCAGAGATGAGCTAAGGAATCACCACACGCAGACGGAAGATTAGAAGGCGCGCACAAACCTTATACAAGGTAGTGCACAGGCTGATCGACCAAAAGTGTTGAGGGGTAGAAGCATCGGAACTCTTTGGCATAAGAGTGACAAGAGTCTGATTCAAGTCAGTAGGAATGGATTTGGAAAGGAAAGTAGGGAGTGGTGAAGAGCGAGCTTAGATCAAAGAGAGAAGAGGTCAGCCATCCTGGTCCTCCCTTTCCTGGAGAATAGCAATGTCAGCTTCCACTTGCTCAATATGTCTCACTAAGTCCCCAACCTCAAGTCTATTCCATCTAGAAAGGCGATGCCTAACCAACTCCAACCGTATAGAGAGACAGTAAATAGCATTATCTCTCATCGGTAAATGCCAAACCTAGTCTATAAAGGCTCGAGATGAGGGATAAGAAGTCCAGAACTGCTCAATCTAAACTGTCGCCGTTGATGAAGATCAGTGTCAGTAGATATCAAAATGGGATAGTGATCGGAAGCAATCTGGGGCAGGTGAGTGATAGTGGCAGAATGAAACATATGGGTCCATTGGGTAGTGGCTAAGGCTCTATCCAATCTTTTCCAAACATGAGCTAAACCCTAGCGATTGTTACACCAGGTGATTGAGATCCCGAGAATCCCAGATCTAGCAAACAAGTTGAGGAGATAAATGATCTAAACTCAGAAATATCTGCTGAATCAGTAACCTGCCTACCACCTTTCTTTTCGTTAGCAGCCGCAATACAATTAAAGTCACCAGCCAAAATAGAAGGGATACCCTGAGCAAGGAGGGAAAATCTCAGACCAAAGAACATGCCTTTTCCTGAAATTAGTACTAGCATAAACTCTCGAGAGGAGCCAGGGGTCAGAAGACCCCTCTGAAATAAGAAGAGCAATCTGTTGATTACACTGATGAAAGGCATTCACCAAAACCGAGGAGTGGCACCAAAAAGAAACAATCCCACCGGATAGGCCCTTAGACTCCACAGCATATGAAGACCACGATCTGGTAGCTTGTCTTCGAAATCGGACCAATTTGTCTTCCGATAACCGGGTTTCCGTGAGAATACATATATTAAAATTATGGATATGCAATAGTCTACCAAAGGAGGATAAAAAAATGGTTTTTGAGCTCCTCTAACATTCCATATAAGAATTTTCATTTATAATTGGGGGGGAGGGTGGAGGCCACCCTGATCCTTCATTTAACCGAAACAGAAAGGTACCTAGAAGACAGGGTACCACCCACTTCCGTCTACATAGTGCAATCCATCTTGTGATTATCAGCCCGCTGGGCAACAGCCTTAGGTACAACTTCAGCAGATCGAGAGGCATCAACAGGGAGAGTGGAATCCTTTGGCTGACCCTGAATTGCTAATTTGAGGCAGGATAGGACCGAATCTTGGCAACGATTCACACCCTTTGTTGACTGACCCATACTCGCAGCACAGTCAAAACCCTAACAAGAGGAGGCCTTATCGGGCCTACTATCCAAAATAGCAGGACCCCGGCCAGGGTTCGGAGTAGCAGTAGAGGTAAGCTTCTCCTTGGAATCCTTTGACAAAGAAGCAATGCCTTTGCCTTTCCGTTTCTCACTTTTGGAGGTAGTCCACAGGAATGGGACTCCTCAGGCCTGACACGCTTAGAAGGACCCAGATTGGCATCCGACCGGGCCGTGGGCCTAGAATCCCAATTGCCCGCACCTAGAAGGGAAAATGGGTTGTTAGAATTCAGCTTTGGATCACTGAGAGCTGAAGATCAGAATCCACTGTCTGAACATCAAACTTCTCTAGACTCTTGGAACCAGCACAGGGCCTCACGACCAGCATGCTACAATTGGCACTGATGACCTCAGAAGATAGCCTAGTAACCATCATTGAGCTAGCCAAGGCATGATCGGGGACCGCCACCACACTGACAGGAGCCTTGCCGGACTTCGGGGATCGCCGTCGAGCCAACTTGCTGGGAGTTAACCATCCCTCGGACGGATGGCCAGCCCTCAAAGAGACAGCAGAGAGAGGTACGGATGCTGCAGGGAAGATCCTAGGAGACTGCGAGGAGTTCTTCTGCACCAAACTAGAGGGTCTCCGATGGCGGGTGGCCGACATCCAAGGGCCAAATTTAAGACCAACCGAAGGCAGCACTGGATCAGAAGTCGGGAATGACAGTGAATAGGGGTCAGAGAGATGAATCGATCCATAGCTGGAGCATATACCTTCAAGGTGTTCGAACTGGAACTGCTGCCAGAAGGGAGAAACCCATTCCCTGAACTTTGACACCGGCTAGAGAGGGCGCGAAGATCTACACGAACACACACTCTAGCAAATCCCCCTGGACAGCAGCCAAGTAGCAGAGTCGGCGAATACAAACTGACCCGTCGGCGCCAGAATAGCACCCAGCACAGCATCATTCCAAAACTCCACGGGAAGAAAGGGCAGACGCACCCAGAGGAGGGCCAAGGACACAGCATCCATAGCCGGAACAAACTCCGGACGCCAACCCTCAGTGGCAACAGGCTGCCCGTTGACCACCCATGGATGGTCGAGCACCATCTCCTTCGCATCAGAGTCATCAAAACGGAATATGTGGCAGCGATGAGCGAGACTTAGTAGTTGGATGTCGCCGAATATGCCCGCTCACTAGAATTCCCTGATGAAAGCATCAGGCGGAAACCCAACGTTGGAAGGTGCAAGCCAAGTTGGCCTTTTCCTTCCAGCAGGCGCTAGCCACCTCCAACGCCGCAACAGGGATTTGGACAACATCAGGGAAGCGGCCCTCCAACTCGATCACCTCTGCCGGTGACGGGGAAGAAGAGACCTAGACAAAGCCAGACGCCTGCCCCCTATTCCATGCCTTCTGAGCATCAGGAGCCCCATCCGCTGCCATTGGAGCAGGGGAAGCAGCCATGGCAAACAGCCGGGAAGGAAAGACCACCGGGATCAACCAGACACGTTGGAGATCAAGCAGCCCTACACCAGGAGCACGAATCTTAAAGCAGACCTTAATTTTTAATTATGGCACTTATTGTAATTTTAATTATAGTTTGACACATGATATTAGAGTAGTCGATTGATAAAGCAAGCTATCCTAGCAATCAGTTGGCATCCAACTAAAAGAAATATGGTCATCACTTCATTGTCATCAACACCTAGCAGTAGGCCTTAGAACTCCTCAATCTCCTCAATTTTTGTTCCTCCATTAAAATGGCTGCAAGGCATGCTCTTAGCTTCCTCCTTCGTCCCTCATTCACTTAGCTTGGCAAATCCTAATGCCCTCGCTCCCAGCTTCTATCCTTACAAGAGCTTCAATTTTGATGCAGGACTGCTCTTTATCGGACAAATCCATTGCCTTAGTTCCTAAATCATCATCCTCATCATTATTGTTGTTGGTGTACAGGGATCCCTAGCCAAATCCTGACACCATTAGTTTGGCACCGTATATGGGAAGAAGATAAAGGCCATGCCATCTATGTCCGGTCAAGAAGCTCTCACAAGCATCAATGATGATTGAAAAAAAATTTGCACATCATCTTCGATGCAGCAAGTTCTACGTGAGCTGCACTGTTCCTTTTTATTGGTCCACATGAATCCTACATGGCTTGATATGATGGGGCAGGAATACCATCTTAAATTTTGATGTGACGTGCCTATTCAGTTTTTTTTTTCATTTATGTACAAGCTGCAGTGTACATTTTCTGAATGGGTATCGTAATTTTATAACTACAGTGTTATAAATTTATAACTAGGATGTCGTAATTTTTTTTGGCTTTCTAAATGGGTGTCTTAATTTTATAACTACGGTGTTGTAAGTTTATAACTGAGGTATCATCTTAAATTTTGATGTAATGTGCATTAATACTCGTTCAGCTTTTTTTTGGAATTTGTATATAGACACGTTTTCTGAATGGGTGTCATAATTTTATAACTACGATGTCGTAAATTTACAATTAGGATGTCGTAATTTTTTTTTGACTTTCTTAATAGTTGTCTTAATTTTATAACTACGGTGTCGTAAGTTTACAACTCGGATGTCATCTTAAATTTTGACGTGATGTGCATTAATACCTGTTCAGCTTTTTTTTAAAAAAAAATTTATGTACAGACATGTTTTATAAATGGGTACCATAATTTTATAACTATGGTGTCGTAAATTTATAACTGGGGTATCGTAATTTTTTTTGGCTTTCTAAATGGGTGTCGTAATTTTATAACTATGGTATTGTAATTTTAAAACTGGGATGTCGTAATTTTTTTCGTCGGAATATCGTAAAGCGATTTTAATATTTTTTAATGAGTATCGTATGCATGTGGACTAATAAGAAGGAACAGTACAGCTTATATAGGACTTGCTGCACCGGATGCGGTATATAAAGTCTTTTCCATGATGATTATCTAAACTGGATTGAAGCCCAGGTTGAGTGTACTTGGCAAGAAAATTAGGTGAGAAGTTGCCAAAGACCACTGCTGAATTGCTTGAGCAAAGTGCCAAATGTTGGCCTAGCCGAGCCAGGGCAAGGTACATTGGATGAAGAAGGCTAGTGTCTTATTCAAAAGTGAGGATGATTGATTCGGACCCACAGGAATTTTTCGAAGGAAAATATAATGCCAAATGCTCAGGCGATAAAATAGAATGAGCTACAAAAGTGAGGGTGCTTGCTCTCAAAAGTGCAAATGGTCTCGTCAAATGAAGCATGGCCTTCTTGAATGGTGGAGACCAAGAGCCAAGATACACCTTGCCTTTATTGGTCAACTCTTTTTCACTACCCCCTCTATTGCTTTCTCTTAGCGGCATGCCCCCTGAATCAAGGATAATCTATTTTTGAAAAAGAAAAGCCTTAAAAATTGATATCGTAGCTAGTGTAAAGAAAACAAATGGGAGAGCAAAGACTACAGGCCCTAATCTGATACGGCTGGCCATTTCCTTCGGATGGGATTATTTTTTGCTTGATTTTCAAAAATAATGACGTGACAACAAAACCCAGAAATAGAACTCCAGCGCCGGCCTCTAGCGTCGGCCTCCAGCATCGGCCTCCAGCGATGGTCTTCAGCGTCGGCTTCCAGCGCTGGCCTTTGGCTCTGGCCTCCAGCGTCGGCCTCCAGCAACGGCTTCCAGCGTCGGCCTCTAGCACTGGCCTTTGGCTTCGGCCTCCAGCATTGGCCTCCAGCATCGGCCTCCAGCGCTGGCCTTTGGCTCCGGCCTCCAGCACCGGCCTCCAGCATCGGCCTCCAGCGTCGGCCTCCAGTGCTGGCCTCTAGCGGACCTTTGGCTCTGGCCTCTAGTGCCGGCCTCCAACAACGGCTTTGGTCCTAACTTGATGCCTTTTTCGCATACACAATGACCCGTCTCATGCCACAGATCCCGTGATTCGAGGTCTATTTCCGTATACCTCACTCACTGAAATCACGGGCAAGTGCTAGCCCGTTCAGCAGTTACCGCTACAAGCGGCCCTCATCTAGCAACGGCTTAACCACTTGTCGTTCAGAGAAACTTATCCCAACAAGGAAGATTCGACGGTTCCAACGGAACGAGGTAAGCTGAACCCCCCAGACAGGTATAAGAGGAGGACCCGAGCTCAATGCAAAGGGATCTCTCTCTCTCTCAAGTTCTACTCATTACAACATTCCTGTTCTACAAACCACTGACTTGGGCGTCGGAGGGTCCCCACCGGAATTACCGGTCCGGGACTTTTTGCAGGCTCTAGAAGGAAGACGGTGACCTCTCTGTATTTGGAAGGCCTGCGGAGATCTCAGCTCACCCGGCGCTCATCGCAAGTAATTTGGCAGCAACAGATTGGAGCGCCAGAAAGGGGGCCAGTTCGCATGGGAGGAAGACGAAAGTTCTCCCTGTGACCCACCAATTCTGCGAGGGAGACGATGGTGACTACACGAGCACAGGAGGCTTCCTCCAGTAAAGCCGCGAAGCACATTCCATGGGTGAGCAATCGGAGGCCAACCTCCATGCTCCGCCCCCTGCATAGATAAGCCGGCTTGACCGGCTCGAGGTTCTGACTCACCAGGTCCAGGACCTGATGACAATGGTACGGGGACTGCAAGAGCATTGTTTGGCTGCTGCACCTCAATCCCCTGCGCCCGATGAAGGGGTGCGGGGGACCGTCCAGTCTCAACAAGGCGGGACCCACCTGAGGTCTCCCACAGCTCACCCCCTGAACTCATCACCAAGGGGCCTCGAAGCGACGACGGTCCCCCTCTCGCCACTCCGGTCGTTCCCACCACCGGTTGGAGGAGAGAGAGTCTAGACGGGTGCGTTCCTTATGCCGGCAATCTTCTTCGGCTTCTTCTTCCAATTTATCTCGAGATGGCACCCTCAGAAAAACTACCCGTCGGGCCGAGCAACGGCTCGATGAGTATCATCGACGGTTGGAGGAGCTTAGTCGTTGGATCGCTAATCCTCATGGGACGGACTATGAGCGTCGCCCCCACTTTTTTGGCGTATCATAAAGGAACCGGTCCCGCCCGGTTCCGTCTCTCCCAACTGGATCCATACGATGGCACGACGGACCCCCTGGACCATCTGGAAAGCTACAAGGTCCTCATGCAGGTCCAAGGAGCGATGGACTTCCTTTTATGCGTCGCCTTTCTGGCCACCCTTCGCAAGGCAGCGCGCACGTGGTACTCCCGCCTGCCTTCACGCAGCATCAATTCGTTTCGGCAACTCGAGTGATCTTTCCTGGCCCACTTTGATGCCTGCCAAAGATCCCATGAGTGGCTGATAGCCTATTTGCTGTCCAGTAGAGGAGTGGCGAGACCTTGAAGGACTTTGTCGCTCGATTTAAGGAAGCAGCATTGGAGGTATACAACCTGGAAGAATCCGTAGCCACTTTGGTGTTAAAACGAGGACTTCGCCCATCCAGATTTGCCTATTCCCTGGACAAGAAGCCTCCGAGTTCTTATGCTGAGCTTCTGAGTCAAGCACAGAAGTATATCCGCATCGACGAGGTGGATTCTTCCAGGAGGGAAGTTGACAAGAACACCAATAAGAAACCATCGCCTACTGATCATGCCGGTGCACATCCTCGAAGCTGAGCCTCCTCACCACTCAGATCGCCGACCACAGACGCTTGTTCCTAAGGAGCAATTCACTCCCCTCATGGCTCCTATATCTCACATCGTGCTAAAGGTCGAGGAGGAACCTTATTTCAAGCGTCCAGCTCCTTTGAAACATGGGCCCCCCATAACAAGGAGTTTTACTGCCAGTACCACCGGGACTATGGTCACGACACCGAGGACTACCGCCATCTGAAGAAAGCCATTGAGGAGCTGATTCAACAGGATCACCTGGGCAAATTCATCCGAAGGGGAAACCTTCCCACTTCGGATCCATCGGTGCCTCCGATACTTCCGGCCGGCGGGACAATGCTCCAACGGAGAAGACCATACATAGCTATGATTTCCTGGGGGGCAGGTGGCGGTTCAAAGAGGCAGCGAGAGGGAATAGATTCTATAATTCCTTTCTTTGGAAAGGATTTAGATGGGGTAGTTAATAAGCATGACGACAGCGTCGTCGTATCCATGACTATAGCCAAACATCCTGTAAAAAGAATTTTAATTGATAGTGGGAGTTCGGTGGATGTTTTGAGCTACGAGGCTTTTGTTCGGATGAATTTGTCGAAGTCTTCACTCTGACCCATTGCCGCGCCTCTAATGGGCTTCACTGGAGACTCGGTGAGCATCGAGGGGGAGATTGCCCTCCCAGTCAAGGCTGAATCCCTCCATGTCAGAGCACCGTGGTTATAAATTTCTTGGTGGTCCGGGTCCCGCTGGCTTATAACGCTATCTTGGGAAGACCAGGGTTGAATCTGCTAGATGCCGTAATCTCCACTAAGAGATTATTGGTAAGGTTCCCCACCGACGAAGGAGTTGGAGAGATGAAAGGGGAGCAAAGCCCACCACCGCTCTGCTATCATTTGTCTCCCAGCCCGCTGGAAGCGGCATCGGCAATAGCCTCTGAGCCGCTCGATCCCCGGGAGCTGGGAAGGAGGGGAGAGCCAGCCGAGCACCTTCTGACCCTCCCCTTGGGTGATGACTCGGCAAGGACTGTTCAGGTGGGGGCGTTGCTTCCAGAAGAGGCACGTGATCGACTTCTTACTTTCCTGCGTGCCAACACCGACGTCTTTGCATGGTCGTCCTCAGACATGCCGGGCATCCCCGAAGAAGTGATCACCCATCGGCTCAACCTCAGGCCAGAGTGTCGGCCGGTCCGACAGAAAAAAAGAAACTTCGCTCCAGATAGATAGAAAGCTATCGACGAAGAAGTCCGCAAGTTAACGGCTACAGGCCATATTCGGGAGGTTCATTACCCCGAATGGTTGGCCAACGTGGTGCTGGTCCATAAGACCAACGGGAGCTGGAGAATGTGCATGGATTTCACCGATCTCAACAAGGCATGCCCTAAGGACAGCTTTCCCCTGCCCCGGATTGATCAACTGGTGGACGCCACATCCAGTCATGAGGTCCTTAGCTTCATGGATGCTTTCTCTAGATACAACCAGATCCGATGAATCTGGTGGAGGAAGAAGCTACCTCCTTCATAACTGAGAAGGGGTTATACTGCTACAGGGTAATGCCTTTCGGGCTAAAGAACGCGGGAGCCACCTACCAAAGGCTGATGAACAAAGTCTTCGAAGGCCAGATAGGACGCAACATGGAAGTGTACGTGATGACATATTGACAAAAAGCGTCCACGCCACTGACCATATTGCGGACCTAACGGAGACTTTTGACAACCTTCATCGGTATCAGATGAAGTTGAACCCATGCAAGTGTGCATTTGGGGTGATAGCCGGAAAGTTCTTGGGTTTCATGGTAACCCAACGGGGGATCAAGGCAAACCCGGACAAAGTCCAAGCCATCTTGGACATGAGGCCTCCCACCAACAAGAAGGAAATACAGCGCCTGACGGGAAGGTGGCCACCTTAAGTTGCTTCCTGTCCAAGTCTGCTGAGAGGTGCCTACCTTTCTTCAAGGCGCTCCGCAAGGTCAATGAATTCGAATGGACAAAAGAATGCCAAGAGGCGTTCGAGGGGTTAAAGGAATTCTTATCTACCCCGCCGCTGCTAGCCAAGCCAACAGGTGGAGAAGAACTCCTTCTATACCACTCGGCCTCTCCTGAAGCCGTTAGTTCTGTGCTGGTCCGTGTGGACACCAATAGCATGCAAAGGCCAGTATACTATACAAGCAAGGTGCTCCACGATGCAGAGACCAGGTACTCAAATATGGAAAAGATTATCTTTGCATTGATCGTGTTTGCCCAGCGTCTGTGACCATACTTCCAAGCCCACTCGATCGCGGTGATCACAGACCAACCTCTGAAGACAGTTCTCGCTCGCTCGGATACTTCCGGCCGGCTGGCAAGGTGGGCCCTTAAGTTGGGGGAATTCGATCTGTCTTTTCGCCCCCGGTCGGCCATGAAGTCTCAAGTCTTGGCGGATTTTTTGGTCGAACGCACTTGGGGAGAGGAGCAACCTAAAGAACCTCCTACAGACACTCAGCCCCTCGGAACCAGTGATGATGAATGGGTCCTTCATGTAGACGGGGCGTCGAATTCTCAAGGGAGCGGAGCAGGCCTCATCTTGGCCAACTCGGATGGAGTTGTAACCGAGTGTGCACTTCGCTTCCTCTTTCTAGCCACTAATAATCAGGCAGAATATGAAGCTTTGCTGTCCGGGATAAGATTAGCTCAAGAGCTTGGGGTGAAACGCCTTAGGGCGTTCACCGATTCCCAATTGGTCGCTGGGCAAATCGCAAGGGAATATGAAGCATGGGATCCCATCATGTCCGCTACTTAAGTATGGTGCAATCGCTAGCTTCTCCCTTGGCTCACTTTAGCGTCAGCTACATTCCTCGACAGAAGAATGCTAGAGTCGACGCCTTATCCCATCTGGCCAC
Source organism: Calamus simplicifolius (assembly GCA_900491605.1). Lineage (NCBI taxonomy): Eukaryota > Viridiplantae > Streptophyta > Magnoliopsida > Arecales > Arecaceae > Calamus > Calamus simplicifolius. The sequence continues at coordinate 41,386 of UESW01002800.1, read as the reverse complement.
CTCAGCTGATGGGATGCTGGGGAGATCTTATGTGGAGTACTTAGGAGCCCCAAGTATTGACGTATCAAGAGAAACTCTACCAGTGGAGCAGGAGCCTTCCTGGATGGATGCCTACGTCCGGTACTTTACCGAGGGTACCTTCCAGAAGACCCTGCCGAAGCCAGGAAACTTAAAAGATGGGCCCCAAAGTTTTTCATAATGGAGGGAAAGCTCTATCGGAGGTCGTTCTCATACCCAGTCCTCAGGTGTGTCGGTCCCATTGAAGCTAATTATATTCTGCGAGAGATACATGAAGGTATATGTGAAAGCCATCTGGGGGGCAAAGCTCTTGCATACAAAGCCCTACGGCAGGGGTATTACTGGCTGACAATGAAGGAGGATGCATCCGATCTTGTCAAGAGGTGCGACAGCTGCCAGCTCCATGCCAACATTCAACATCAACCGGCGTCCCAGCTGACCCCCCTGGCTGCACCCTGGCCCTTCGCACAGTGGGGCATGGACATCCTGGGACCGTTCCCTCCAGCCTTCGGACAACGCAAGTTCCTAGTGGTGGCTGTCGACCATTTCACCAAGTGGATCGAGGCAGAGGCTCTCGCTAAGATCACGGAGGTCAAAATAAGGACTTTCTTCTGAAAGTTTATGGTGTGCCGGTTTGGGCTACCACACACCCTCGTCACTGACAACGATCGACAATTTGACAACACGGCCTTTCGGGAATTCTGCGATGGCCTAGGCATCCATCATCGATTCACCTCCGTGGGGCACCCCCAAACCAACGGTGCAGCCGAGGTGACCAATCGCATCATCCTTCAAGGACTCAGGGCTCGGCTAGATAGCTGCAAAGGGCACTGGGTGGAGGAACTCCCCAGTGTACTGTGGGCCTACCACACGACGCCACGAGCCCCTACTGGGGAAACTCCTTTTAGACTGGTCTTTGGGACCGAAGCGATCATTCTGGTGGAGATAGGAGTTCCCAGTCCCCGGACAGAATTATACCACGAAGAAAGCAACTTAATCCAGCTGCGAGCCGATCTAGATTTGGTGGAAGAATTGCGAGACCAAGCACAGCTTCACATGGCAACATTCCGTCAGCGAGCGGCCAAGTACTACAATGCTCAAGTACGATCCAAGATGTTCCGTTCCAGAGATCTCGTTCTGCGAAGAGCTAAAGTATCAAAGCCAACAGAGGGGGGCAAGCTGGCACCAAAATGGGAAGGACCATACCGTGTCAGGGAGGTACTTCACCACGGGACGTACAAAGTTGAAGAGCTAGACGGGAAACCACTTCCTCGCACCTGGAACATCGATAATTTACGCCGGTATTACCAGTAAGGTGCTATTTTCATTAATTTGAATCTATTTGATAGATTGATGTTCGAAATGTTCGCATATTTTTGAATGAGTATGTTCGGTAACAAAGACTGGTTTCGCACCGGCATGAAAGACCGGCTCCGCATCGGCAACAAAGACCGGCTCCGCGTCGGCAATAAAGACCGGTTCCGCACCGGCATGAAAGATCGGCTCCGCGTCGGCGCCAAAGACCGGCTCCGCGTCGACATCAAAGACCGATTCCGCATCGGCAATTAAAGATCGGCTCCGCATCGGCATAAAAGACCGGTTTCGCACCAGCAATTAAAGACCGACTCCACGTCGGCATGAAAGATCGGCTCCGTGTCGGCACTAAAGACCGGTTCTGCACCAGCATGAAAGACCGCCTCCACGTCAGCACTAAAGATCGGCTCTGCATCGGCATCAAAGATTGGTTCTACACCGGCAATTAAAGAGCGGCTCCGCGTTGGCAACAAAGACCGGTTCCGCACCGGCATGAAAGATCGGCTCTGCATCGGCACCAAAGATCGGCTCCGCGTTGGCATCAAAGACCGGTTCCGCACCGGCAATTAAAGACCGGCTCCGCGTCGGCATAAAAGACCGATTCCGCATCGGCAATTAAAGACCGGCTCCGCATCGGTATGAAAGACCAGCTTCGCATCGTTACTAAAGACCGGTTCCGCACCGGCATGAAAGACCGGCTCTGCGTCGGCACCAAAGACCGGCTTCGCGTCGGCATGAAAGACCAGCTCTGCATCGACACTAAAGATCGGTTCCGCACCGGCATGAAAGATCGGCTCCGCGTCGGCACCAAAGACTGGCTTCGCATCGGCAACAAAGACCGGCTCCGCGTCGGCACTAAAGGCCGGTTCCGTGCCAGCACCAAAGACCGGCTTCGCATCGGCAACAAAGATCGGCTCTGCGTCGGCACTAAAGACCGGTTCCGCGCCGGCACCAAAGACCGGCTTTGCGTCGGCAACAAAGACCGGTTCCGTGTCGGCACTAAAGACCGGTTCCATGCCGGCACCAAAGATCGGCTCCGCGTCGGCACCAAAGACCGGCTCCGCGTCGGCAACAAAGACTGGCTCCGCGTCGGACCTAAGGACCGGCTCCCCGCGTCGGCACTAAAGACTGGCTTCTTGCGTCGGTAATTCATGACAATGTTTTGGTGAACAACCACATTTCGCATAACCTATCTGATGAGGCACCATTGGTTGGTGATTCACGACAGCTTACACAACTAAAGCTGATTATAACCAAAGGCACGCAATGAGGGTTAAAGCATTCATTGATGGCTAAAAGGTTACAAAATTGCCGACTTGAGTCGGGCTTAGAGCAATACAAAAAAAAAAAAAACTACTAAGGGTTATTTGGGGCCGGGTCATCATCTTCAGGGACATCATCTGGCTTCAGTCCTTCAATGTCCTCCAGGTCATAGAGTTCTTGGATTTTTTCCTTGCAGTCTTGGAAGTCGGCATTATAAGCAAATGCCGCCGATTCGGCTAGCTCCTTATCAAAGGCTTTAGACTTTCTGAAATCCTCTACGGCCTCTGCAGCTCTTTTCTCCGCCTCAAGGGCTCTCTGCTCAAACTCGACGGCCTCCCTCTTGGCCTCAGTTACCGCCACCTCCAAGTCGACAATCTTGGCGTCGGACTGGCGGGCGACCTCTTTGGCTGCGTCTATTTCAATGGAGGCGGAATCCAATCGTGTCTTCAAAATGCACATTTCTAATTCCACCACCTTCAGCCTCTCCTCGGCCATCCTTTGCTTTTCCTCAGCCATCTAAGCGTTATCCAGCTCATTGGCTGCACGATGCTGGGCAACTTCCAGCGCGTACTCGGCCTTCTTGGCTCTCAGCCGGATGGTTTCGACTTCGCCCTTTAGGGAGGCCCGGGTATCCTCCAAAGCCATTTCTGCCATTTCTGCCCTGGCTTGGAGTGATAACATCTCCTCCCGCGACTGGTCGAGAGCAACATCACTCAGGTTCCAAAGTTCCCTCATGGCGATCAGAGAGTTCAGTGCCTAAAGGGAATATCAATATTAAAAAGCAAAACAAAACAAACAAACAAAAAGGAAAAACGATAATGGAGCAGAGGCTCACCCAGAGATGTGCCACAGACGACTCACGAAAGAAGGCGGCTCTCCCTTGATGCCGAAGAAACTCTTGCACCTCCACCACAGATGCTTCATCTAAGGCCCGCTCGGCCCAGTGGCTGTGGTTTGCCAACAGTGATTGGAAGGAAGGGTCGACGCCCCTCCTTTCCCTTGGCACGGGGTCCACGGAGGTGGATTCCGCCTCTGACTCTGCTGCCTCCGGCCCCTTGACTGGTGGAGGCGCTTCAATTGTTGCCCCTACGGAGGGCAGGATAGCTGCGGGAGTTGGCCCTATCGTTGCAGGGACTTGCTCCGTCTCCATGGCTTCGGGCAGGGGTGACGGCGCTTTTGCGACCTGCTCAAGAGAAGGATCGAGCAGGATGACAGGAGGAGCTGGAACTGAAGATCTCCCTTTATTTGGCTCCGCCCGACTTCTTCGCCAGCCTCGGCCCTTACCGTATCTATCTTGGCGGGCTCGTCGGCTTGGGCTCTGGCCGCCTCGCACACGTGCGGGGATTCTACAAATTTGGCCCTTTTAGCATCGGCCTCCCCAGCGTCGGCCCTTCTAGGATCGGCCTTCTTCAAAATCTTAGCGCACAGGGGCTTCACAACTCTAACCCCTCCAGCGTCGACCCCTCCAGCGTCGACCCTCCCCGTGTCGGCCCTCCTTGGGATTTTGGCAATGGCCCTTCTCTCGGCAAGGGACTCATTCCCCATGGCCTTCCTCTTCCTAGTGGCCGCTTGCCTGAGCTCGCGAAGCAATGGCGCCATCCCTATGAAGGCGGAAGATGAGTTAAAAAAAAAAGAAGAGAAGGGGGGAAAAGAAAAAAAGAAGGTGAGTAATCAAGTGCTCACCACTCGAAGGAATTAAGCCGGCGAGACGAAGGTTTTCATCGGCTAGAAGCTTATTGCACCGAGGGACATCGGTAGTCAGAAGCTGCCCGAATGCCATTCGATCTCTTGGAAGGATGGAGGAATCCCTATTAGCATCAATGTTGGGTGTCCCACAGCTTCGGCGCACCCCGTCGATATCAGAAAAAAAACTTATCTTCCACCCTTTGACGGAGGTGGGAAGGTACAACTTAAGGATCCTATTGGACCTAGGGGTGAAGGACCACCAACCTGATTGCTTGCGGAGGGTATAAAAGCTACGGAATAAGGAGATGCTGGCCTCTATGCCTTGCAGGTGATAGAGAACCAGAAAGCCAGCGATGGTTCGAATCGAGTTAGGAACTAGCTGGGAAGGTGTTAGAGAATATCGATCCAGAAGATTGAGAATGAAAGGGTGGATAGGTAGTCGAAGTCCGGCCTTAAAGAAGGCTCCGTACAAGGCAACTCTTCCGAAACGGGAAGAGGTTACCCTGTCATCAGGAGCAGGGTAGAACAAACGAAGGTTTGGCGGAAAGCTATACTTGGCTTTCAGATTTACTATGTCTTGAGCTGACATAGTGGAAGCAGTCCCTTCGGGGGACTCCTTGACGACGCTAGAAGGACCAGCAGCCGTCGGATGGCTCCGGGCGAAAATCCGCCCGCCGGTCAGATGACTCCCGGCTACGGGACAACTGACCGGCCGCCATTTCGGCAAGGAGTGATTAGAGGAGGGGGTAGACCACTGGCTTGGTAAGGAAGCGGAAGTTTGAGAAGGGGTGGGGAACACCCCTAGGAATTGGAATGGAACAAGAAGGCGATGAAGCCATGGAGACTAACCTAGAAAACTTGAGCTAGGATCGAAGGAGCACGAGGAGAGAACAAACACGAGAGACGAACGGACGCTTGCGGACTCGAGAGGAAGCAGTAGCGTAAGGGAAGGGAGGATGGGAGGATAATGATGATTTTTCCTCTTATAACCCCATCTCAAATCATCCCACGACTGTCCATTCTGGCTACGTGTACACCTTCAAATGGAAGGCGCTTCGGTGGCCTACCAGCGTGAAAAACACGAAAAGCTCTACCAATAAAAAGATGGCATTGGCCTTACCGCAATGATGACGCTCGCCTTTTGTGACTCTTTGCTCGAGGGAAATCCTCTCCAATCCCAACAGCTCAGACAGGCGAAATGATGGCGCGAAAATCGGCCGCCCAGAGGATATTAACACCCCTTTTGCGGGTGATTGTGCGCTCACCTATCTCAGGGATGGGGGGGCATCTGATACGGTTGGCCATTTCCTCCGGGTGGGTTTATCTTTTGCTCGATTTCCGGAAATAATGACGTGACAGCAAAACCCAGAAATAGAACTCCAGCGCCGTCCTCCAACATCGGCCTCCAGCACCGGCCTCCAGCGTCGGCCTCCAGCGACGGCCTCTAGCATCGGCCTCCAGCACTGGCCTTTGGCTCTGGCCTCTAGCGTCGGCCTCCAGCGTCGGCCTCCAGCGACGGCCTCCATCGTCGGCCTCCAGCACTGGCCTTTGGCTTCGGCCTCCAGCGTCAGCCTCCAGCATTGGCCTCCAACGCTGGCCTTGGCTCCGGCCTCTAGCGTCGGCCTCCAGCACCGGCCTCCAGCGCCGGCCTCCAGGCTGGCCTCCAACGGACCTTTGGCTCCGGCCTCCAGTGTCGGCCTCCAGTGCCGGCCTCCAACAACGGCTTCGGTCCTAACTTGATGCCTTTTTCGCATACACAATGACCCGTCTCATGCAACAGATCCCGTGATTCAAGGTCTATTGCCGTGTACCTCACTCACTGAAATCACGGGCAAGTGCTAGCCCATTCAGCAGTTACTGCTATAAGCGGCCCTCATCTAGCAACGGCTTAACCACTTGCCGTTCAGAGAAACTTATTCTAACAAGGAAGATTCGACGGTTCCAACGGAACGAGGTAAGCGGGACCCCCCAGATAGGTATAAGAGGAGGACCCGAGCTCAATGCAAAGGGATCTCTCTCTCAAGTTCTACTCGTATACAACATTCCTGTTCTACAAATCACTGACTGAGCGTCGGAGGGTCCCCACCAGAATTATCGGTCCGGAATTTTTTGCAGGCTCTAGAAGGAAGACGGTGACCTCTCTGCATTCTGAAAGGCCTGTGAAGATCTCAGCTCATCCGGCGCTCATTGCAAGTAATTTAGCAGCAACATCTATAGTGAAATTAGTCATCAAAATGCTCTGACCTGTATCTACAAAAAGAAAGGCTTGCACTAAAGGATCAGGAAAAGTAAATGTACCTATGAAGCATTATATAAGTTAAAAAAATTAGAAAAGAAGATCGGGTGCATAGAAAGCACCAAGCATGAGTATACAGGAAAGGTGACTATTAAGCTAAAGCAAATGCTATTAAAGGCATAAAAAAGTCATCACTTATTAGCTATCTATTCAGAATCAAATTTATAGCCATGAAGCGTGTCTCACCCATATGGGGCTAAGAAGTGATGCACAAAAGTCGTATCCACCAAGAGCTCCCAAAGACGGTATGTGGCATCACATTCATTATGACTCAATCATTATAGCCAGAATTAAGAAAACATCTAATCAAAGCCTCATCAGCCCATTCAGGTTGGCTCAATACTACCAAATTAGGGAGGCTCAACAGTTGAATTCTCAACTCAACTAAATGCCTCATATGCCAAACTTTTAAGGCAAGATATGGAATAGGATCGATAGCTTAGAAGAACTATTTCATACAAGAGGAAAGGGAGAGCTTGTAGAGGCCGTCTTCTAAGCCACTAAGAAGAATCCACAGGCCCGACACCTAGAGCATGAGAGATGACTCAAAAGCCCTTTTCAGACTTACTCTCTCACCCAAGCAGACTATCTTGGCTATGGGAGTGGGAAACATATGATAAAGCTAAGCTATGTCGGCAACTAGCTAGCACCTAGTTAAGAGATATGTAACCATCAACTCACATCGTCGACATTTGCCATGATAGGACAATGCTAGAAGAACACATCTAATAGAACCAGTGAGACCATGCTGTTGGAATTTAGTGGTTGAACAATAGTAATAAAATCTGAGAAATACTTTGAGCTTTTATCATTTATTATCAATGATTAGATTAGTGCAGCTACAATGCACTTGCTTTCAAACCTTTGGTTCTTGGTTTGAATCCCGCACGGTCCTCTTTTTCTTGATTTTTTTCATTTTCTTGGCTGGAAGCCGCACGCTCCATGCACAAGCTACCGTGCGTTTTTTTCTTTAAGCTCCAACCCACTCATGCTTCTCCCTCTTCCCCACCCGTCCGTGCTTCTCACACGTGGCCTGGTCTCTCTTCATGCAAAGACCTGGAACACCGCCTCGCTTCATGAAAAGACATGGAACACAGCCCCCTATGCATCCCACGAAGCTATCACGTGGCGCTGGACCCCTGGATCGGATCACACGTCCCTCGTGTTGGACCATGCGATGTGTTGGTGATCACACGTCCCATAGGGCTGAGGAAGAGAGAATATGGGTAAGAAAGGGGAGAAGAATATCTTAGGTGATAAGAAAGGATTGAAAGAAAAGATTTGTTCTTTTTTTTATAAATCCTAGATACTAGAGTTTAAATATATAATTAAGTGAGCTTGGTTCAAATTCAACAAAAACTTTCATAGACTAACTTAATAAAATTAAAATAATTCTCAAGCTCGTGTACACCCGTGACTTGATTTAATCTCAATCCTTGAACCCACACTCAGCCTAATACAAGTGAGCCTAATCTGGGCCTTGATAACACTATACTAGGTCCAACAATCTTCACTTTTATTCTTTCAAGGCCTTAGCACGTCTGTCATGTCCATTAGCTGCATACTTATGAAAGTTGTCCCATGAAAAAACCTTGATCAGTGCATCTGCTGGGTTCTCCTTGGTATGTACCTTCATCAACTCTACTTTACCTCCTTTCACTAGCTCTTTGTAACCGATGCTTTCCTTCTGAGAGTATCTCTTGGCTACTAGTCTTGTCTTGTACCTAATATCTCCTTACTCTAAAGGTCATTCCATGTGCTAATAAACTCATTTACAATCAATGGATTTCTTTCCTTGTGGCAACTGGACAAAATGCCACATGTTCTTATGGAGAGACTGCATCTCCTCTACCTGGACCCACCTATCTCTATCCTGACTGTTCTAGCTTTCTACAATCTTTTCATAGGTGTAAGGGTCTTAATTCATTGTCACCAATGCATATGGCACCGAATCCTCGAAGCCATATCGAATTGGTTGTTGCACATTCCTTTTGGGCCTATGCGGTATGATCTCGATATTAATCCTCTACTCAGCTGCATCTTGCTGAACTCTCTGGCTTCTATCCCCTCTGTAATCCTCTTCATCTGAATCTCAAATCCTCCTGGTCCACTAGCAAATGGCATGACTGTGTAAGAGGTCATCTAACTAGTGTTGCCTTGTTGCACCTCCTGCAGCCCCTGCTATGCATTTGTACTATCTTTCCTTTGGAGAATCGATTATCATCGATAGTCACATCCCTACTGATGACAACCTTCTTCTCCAAGGGATCCCACAGCTGATGATCTTTGACTCCACATGGGTAGCCTACAAATACCATCTTCTTTAACCTAACTCCAACTTGCTTCTCTTTCCAGCGCCAACATGCACATATGCCATGCATCCAATCACCCTTAGATAGTTTAGGCTTGTCTTTCCTCCAGACCACATATCCTCTAGAATGCCTCTATCCAACCTAGTGTATGGTAACTGATTGACCAAGTAGCTAGTTACATCTACTGCATCAACCCAGAACATATTTTAAAGACCTATCTATAGCCTCAAGCATCTTACTTTTTCCAACAGTATTCTATTTATCCTCTCAGCCACCCCATTTTATTGAGGAGTTTCCATCACTAAGTAGTGCCTTTTAATGCCCTACTCACAAAAACTCTAGAACTCCATGCTGGTGTATTCTCCGCCATTGTCTGACCTCAAATACTTCACACTCCTACTCTACTCTTTCTCCACCTCAGCCTTCTAGATTTTGAACTTGGTTAAGACCTCTGATTTCTCCTTCAAGAAGTAGAACCACTGCTTCTTTGAAAAATTATCTATCAAGGTCAAAAAGTATCTGGACACATTCCTTGCAAAAACTGAGGCCGATCCTTAGACATCTGTGTACTAACTCCAGGGGTTCTGCACTCCTACCTATGCTGACTGAGAACTGCACTCTCCTCTACTTCCTATCTGACATGGCTCATAGATCTTCATATCTCTACCACTCAAGTTTGGAGTAGCCCTCTTTTACTCAGTTCTTTCATCCCCTGTTTCCATGTGGCTTAGGCGGTAATGCTACATCCTATATACATTTCGAGGATCTTGTTCCACAACTGCTGCTTCAGATCTTTCGATCACCACAGATCCCTTCAACCTGTATAGGTTGTTCTCCAACCTTCTTCCTCTCATCACCACCATAGCTCCATTGGATATGTTCAGAACTTCAGTTCTAGTATGACGGCTGAAGCTGTATCCAGTCTGCTCCAAGTATCCTAATGATACCAAATTTTTCTTAAGTTTTGAGACATGCTTCACATTGGTAAGAGTGCATACCATGTCATCAAACATCCTCATCCTCACTGTGCCAATCCCTGCCACCTTACAAGGGTGATCGTCTCCAAGAGTCATACTCTCCTAATCAACATCTATGTAAGTACTGAACCACGACTGATTGGAAGTATAATGATGAGAATAGACTGAATCTAGGGTCTATATCTTGGTATTGTGCCGTGACCATTTGATACCACCAAGAGACTATCCTTCACTTCCTGGTCTACAACTGTACTCACAAATTCAGATCTTCCCTTTTCTTCCTTCTGATTTTTTCTTTTAAGACAATCATTCTCAAAATGTCATATCTCACCACACTTGTAGCACTTAGCCTCTCTCTTGCCTTTCCTGGACTTTAACCATCTCCTAGGCCTACTCCTGTCCCTGCCTCTGCCTGACCCTTCCCCCACTAATAGATTCTTTTAGGGAACAACTTCCTTGATCATCTTCTTCCTCTGCTCATTCGTCCAAAGTACCGAGATAATATCTTTATTGAACAGTGTTTTCTTTTCGTAAAGCAGTGTTGTGATCAATGAATCATGTGATGTGGGCAGTAAATACAGTATTAGAAGTGCCTTATCTTCCTCCTCCATCTTAACCCCAACATGCAATAATTCATTGCTCATCTGATCAAACACCTAGATGTGGCCCAGCACATCTTCACCTTCTGCCATTCGAAGACTGCAGAAGCGTTTCTTCAACATCAAAATTCTTGCACATGTTCTTTCCTATGTAGGGGGTGTGCAACTTCGTTCAGAGTCCCTTCGGAGTCTTCTTCTTCAGCACTGAATAGAGGGCTGAATCTGCTAGACATCATCTGATCGTTGCACATACTTTCTTCTCCAATGACATCCACTGCTTATCTGTCATCCCATCTAGCTTTTCCTTTAAAACTAAATCTAAATCCTGTTACATAAAGAGGTTCTCTATCTGAACTTTTCATATGGAGAAACTTTTCTTTCTATCAAACTTCTCAAAATATATTTTATGCTATTATCCATGTCTACCTCTTAACCAAAAATAACATAAAAAAATTTAGAAACTTGAGAAACCTTTATGAGGCATTGTTGAAATTTTTTAATCCTTTGAAATTCTTCAAATTATTTCTTCCCGAACCTGGTAGCAATGGAATCTCCTCGCTGGAGACATACAGTGGGCATTCATCCTTTGTTACCAAGGGTTTTGAATCTTGCATAAATCTCTTTTTCTTTATTTTTCCTTTAATTGGATTAATTTTTTTTTTTGGATTTTCTTGGCTGGAAACCGCACATTCCACGCACAAGCTACTTTGCATTTTTTTTCGAGCTCCATCCCACCCGTGCTTCTCCCTCTTCCCCACCCGCCCGTGCTTCTCACGCGTGGCGTGGAGTCTCTTCGCACAATGACCTAAAACACCGCCTCTCTTAACGCAATGACTTGGAACACTGCCCCCTACGCATCCCACGAAGCTCTCACACAACGCTGAACCTCTGGATCGGATCACACGTCTCTCGCGCTAGACCACGCAACGTGTTGGTGATCACGTGTCCCGTGGGGGAAGAGAGAAGAGGGTGAAGAAGAGGGAGAAGAATATCTTGGATGACAAGAAAATATTGGAAAAAAAATTATTCTTTCTTTCATAAACCTTAAAGACTAGAGTTTAAATACATAACTAAGTAGACTTAGCTCAGAATTAACAAAAACTCTCATGATTAAAATAATTTTTAAGCCTATGTATATCTGTAATTTTATTTAATCTTAATCCTTGGATCCACATCAAGTCCAATACAAGTTAGTTCAACCTAAACTTTGATAGCACTATACCAAACCCAACATATGCCACCAAACAGAATCATAGACTATGCAGGGAAGACAAAATTAGATGCAAACATGCATGTGATAGAGGGCATAGCTCATAGCACATAGAGCAATTCTGGTTATTCCAAAGTCACATCACCGCAATATGGGCAGCCATAACGTTAGATCTCGAGCCCACCTATAAAAAGAAGACCCAATTTGAAGGCAAAGGGGCTTCTCTTTCGCTCTTTATCTCCACTAGTAGTAAGCTTTGGGATTCCCCACTCTCCTCAAGTTTTTTCTCTATTGGTATGGCTACAAGGCATGTTCTGGTCTCCTCCTTTATCACTCGCTATCTTGAGCGTTGAAGGGCTTCAGACGGGCAGAGCCTCTGACAACCTTCGGGCTCATCTCCGATTCTTGCAGGAACTTCGAGTTGGGTGCAAGACCTTTATTTGCCAAACCCATTTGCTGTCTCGATTCCAAAATGGTCATCAGCTAGTGGCACAAGTGTTGGCTATAACTAGTCTAGATGTTAACATATTGAACCCAACATATAATGACAAATCATAAATCTAAACTTATTGAATATTTATGTTACTATTTAAATTAAAAATGTGGCACATGTGATCGATATTATTATTCTATCATGAACCATGATATGAATTTTGATTGTGGGCACCATACTATATTATTGAATGTAAAACAATTTAAATTGTTAAAACTGGCATATAAATTAATTGACATTGCGCAATATTTCAGGACCTTACTTTTATGTATAACTGTTATGCATTTTTTTAATTCATGCTGGTGTGCATGAAAGAAGATTTATTAATGAGTGTCAGACTTTTGGTGAGATTGTTGCTAGCATTTTTTGTATCTAACATCGGATGTGCCTGAATCTGTATTTTGGATTATTAAATTATTAATAAAATATTGGTCTTTCTTGCTTGCTTTTGGTTCAGGTACGAAGGTCTTGCATATTTCCCAGGATTTGTTCGTACGGCTACGTTACATGATTAACCTAAATGAAGGTGCGTTCCAAGCCTGACACTAACACTGGAGGAAGGTGCAGCATGGCAGAGGTTGCCGTCATTTATTTGATGCAAAAGATCACCGATGCCGTGGTAAAGGAAACATTTAAACAAGCCGGCTTCCTGGTTTCGCATCTGACAAAAGTTGAATCAGAAGTGCTTGAGGTGAAGAGGGAGCTCGAGCTTTTATATGCCTTGCTCATCAGGTTTTCAGACGCACCAAAAGACAACAATCAACTTGCAAATACATGGGTCGAACAGGTCAGGGATGTAACGCACGACATCGAGGATATCATTGACGATTATATCTATCTATTGGAGGAGCGACAAAGCCGTAGTGGACTCAGAGGTCACCTCCAGAATACCATGCATCGTTTCAAGTATATGAAGTGTTTGCATAACATCACCACTCGATTAGGAAAAACAAGAGAACGTCTTTGAGGCATCGTAGGTAAAAAAAAGAACAATTTGGCATTAGGACACCTGAAGGATCAACCCGGCCAGATGACGAGCAAGAATTGGGCCGGCGTCTTGCAGATTGTGCACACTTCATTAAAAAGGATGAGATAGTTGGATTCAAGCGCCATGCCGATCTTTTAGCCAGTTGGCTGATGGATGAAGAGCCATGGCGGACCACAATTACCGTCTAGGGGATGGGCGGCGTGGGTAAGACCACTCTTGTCACCAGTGTTTACAAGACCCCTACCGTAAGAAGTCGCTTTGACTGCACCGTTTGGGTTTCTGTTTCTCCAAACTATGATACCGTTGATTTACTCAGGAGAATCATCAAAGAGCTGTATCGAGAAACAAGGGAAGCCACTCCAGCAGACATCGACTCCATGGATTACAGGAGGCTGGTCGAGACACTCCGCACACATTTGCTGCACAAAAGGTACCTAATTATCTTAGATGATGTATGGCGTACAGATGTTTGGAACTATGTTAGTAGTGCATTGTTTGATAATAATTCTGGGAGTAGAGTAGTTATCACCACCCGGAATCAGGATGTGGCTTCAATTGCAGTTGCGAGCCGAGTTATGAAATTGGAGCCTTTAGAAGAAGATGAAGCTTGGACACTCTTCTGTAGAAACGCTTTCCGTAGAGAGAAGGAAAAAAAATGCCCTCCGGAGCTGGAGTATTGGGCTAGGAAAATTGCTGGCAAGTGTCAAGGCTTGCCATTGGCCATAGCGTCTATAGGCAACCTTCTGTCGGTAAAGGAACGGACAGAACAAGCTTGGAGGTATGTTCATGATGCCCTCGTTTGGGAACAGAGTGATAATCCGGAGCTCCAAAAGGTGTCCATCATCTTGAACTTCAGCATCAATGATCTACCATATTATCTTCGGAACTGTTTGTTATACTGTAGCATGTTCCCAGATGATTATTGGATCGAAGAAAAAACATTGGTCAGATTATGGGTGGCGGAAGGTTTTGTCAAAGAAGAAAGGGGGGAGAGCACAATGGAGGAGGTGGCAATGGACTACGTCTACCAACTTGTTGGCCGATGCATGCTGCAGGTCAAACCAACTGATGTGGTAAGAATTGTGAGTTACTTCAAAGTTCATGATCTTGTGAAGGACTTGATCATCGCTAAATCAAGACATGAGAATTTTTGTGAGGTCTATGACAACGAAGTGGAAGGCAGGTCGAGCGATAGAATTCGACGTCTTTCATTTCAGTGATCTCTTTAACCTACGCTTCTTAAGTATTCGGGGCACAAAGATCAGAGAGCTCCCTGAAGCGTTGGGTAGGCTCCGGAAGCTAGAAACATTGGACGCACGGTACGCCAGGGTGAAGAAATTGCCAAGTGGAATAACGAAGCTGGAAAACTTGCGTCACTTGATGGTGAATAAATTTTCCGGAACTAATTCAAGATATTATGATGAGGAGGTTCTCGGGTTGCAAGTTCCAAAAGGAATAGGGAAGTTGAAGCGCCTTCAGACATTGAAGTCCGTGGCAGCTGATGAAGGAATGATACAGAACCTAGGAAGTTTGACCCAGATGAGAGCAATAGGGATATTTGATGTCACCACCATCCAATGCAAGGGTCTGTCCTCCTCCATATCAAAGATGAGTCGCCTCTCTACCTTAATGGTTACCACAAAATACAGCACAGAGACGTTGCGGCTGGAAGCTCTCTCCCCATCACGGTCTCTTCAAAAACTCAAGCTGGACGGTAAGCTTGAGGAGGGGGTGCCGCCTCCCTGGCTCGGCTCTGTCACAAACCTCAACAGGCTGAGCTTAAGACTGTCAGGGCTTAAAGCAGATTCTCTCTTCTCACTCTCCACGTTGCCCAACCTGGAATATCTGAGTCTTCAGGAGGCATACGAAGGAGAAAAGTTGCACTTTCATGGAAGATGGTTCCCTAAGCTTAAAAAGCTCTGGTTACACGACATGGCCAGTCTCAGTTGCATAGAAATAGAAAAGGAGGCCCTGGCGAACCTCAGTAGTCTATTTCTCGTCAGATGCAGAGAGTTGAAGATGCTGCCACTGGGTATCGAAAACCTCACTCATCTGGAGAAATTGGTATTTGACGGCATGCCAAGTGAGCTAGTGGAGAAGCTGCGCCAAGGTGGGGAGGATCGCCAAAAAGTTCGCCACATCCCTATCATCAGGAGCTGGGTCAAGATGGAAGGCAAATGGATCGAGGAAAGACTTTCCTAATCCTCTTTCACCATTAACTGCGGGGCTCAAGTGCCACGGCAGGTAATGCTCTGTTATACATCCCTGTTCCATTGCCTCATTCCGAGTTAGCTGGTCAAGTACACTAATCCAACGCCTCGTCGTATGTCCAAAAACTCACCCTCCTCCCCCCAACCTTTAATTCTTTCACTTCATCAGCATGCATAAATAATTGAATGTCCAGATTAGTGTTTTGTTTTCATTTATTGTTGCCAATCTTTGTTAAGCAATTTCTTGTTCCTTTGTATTGATGTCAAGTGCAGTTGCCGCATTTGCTGAATTGAAGGGTGTGTATCCGAAATAATGTGGAGCAGAACAACTTCTCATTTCTGTAGTTATAGCATGCAATGTTTGTGTGTGCATATCAGCCATAGTTGAAGGAAAGATGTTTCATTTTTGTCCTTTTTTTTTGTAAAAAAAAAAAAAAAAAAAGAAACGAGTTCAAGTAAAATGGTGTTGATGGGATTTCAAAGATTGTATAATTTGGATAGTAATATTACTTTTCTTCATTCGCGAAGTGTGTTTAGAATAAAGCCAAGCAAAACTACTCAATCATGCTGAAGTTAACAGCAAGCATCATTTGAGCATTGGTATGTGAAAGGGAAGTGGTGTTGCCGGGTTTTCAATTGCAAAACTGGTAATGTAATATTATTTTCTTGTAAGGTATGTTAGATACAACATGAACCAAAAAGTTGCTAAAAATTTGTTATGCATAATATGTGGGATATCAGACATCAACCTTGCGTTTTATGATGTCTGGAGATGTATTGGACATAATGAAACCCCATCTGTACATGTTACAATGATTTTCTTCTATTAACCTACTTATTGGCATGTAATTTCAATGAGAAGGGAAGTGATGTCCCCCGGATCTTTTATTAATATAGCATAAATTACAAAACTACAAGCTGTTTGAGGAAGGACGGAAGCGGGATCTTCATTCATCCATTCTGCCAAAAGGCGAGCAATTAGAGAATTCATAAGTGACTCCAAGTACGACATTATCCTATTGCAAGAAATGAAGACTGCCTCTCCTTCACCTTCCTTCCTTAGATCTCTTGGGGGACCAAAATTTCTGATTGGATCAGCCTGGATGCAGTTGGTCCTTCTGGAGGAATTATGATTGGGTGGAATCCAAATCAGTTTATTCAAAAGAAAGTTAGCTTGAGGACCTTTCCCATATCGTATCACCTCCGTCCATGGACCCAATGATCAAAATCATCGAGATACTTTCTTTCAAGAATTGAAGGACACCAGCTCTCAATTCCAGGGACCTTTGTTAATTAGAGGGGATTTAAATATTACTAAGAGTCATTGTCAAGGCAACCCTCAACCGTTCAAAGATAGCTTGGCCTTTTAGGATCTCATCTCTGACTTCATTTGTAAGGAAAAAACTTTATTTGGAGTAATTAGAGAGAGAAGGCATCCCTCACCCGGCTTGGTAGATTTTTGTTCTCTAGAGATAACATATTTCCAGCTTCTATTCAGAGAGCAATGTCTAACTCTTCTTCGAATAATTGCCCTGTTGGCTTGGTTTGTGATCTTAGCTTTCTGATTCATAGAATTTTTAAATTCAAAAATTGGTGGACTAAAAGGAGCCTAATTTGAAGGATGCGATCGAAGCTACTTGGCAATCAATCTCTGGGAGTCGTAATCCAGCAGCTAGATGGATAATAAATTTGAAATCTATGAGAAAGGCACTAAAGATTTGGGCTACTTGCAGGAAAGCTTCTAACAAAGAGATCAAGGGAAACTTACTCATGACACTAATATTCTAAGCAAAAAAAAGGATGAGGCTGACCTATCTTAGGTTGAATATTCCACTAGAAGGATTCTTCAGCAATTCTTAAAGGACATCTATGAGAAAAAAGAAATTTACTGGCACCGGTAGTCCTGCATCACTTGACTAAAAGAAGAGGATCACAACACAGCCTTCTTCCATAAGGTGGCCAGTGGCAAAAAATGAAGAAACTTCATCGCATCGCTTTCAACTGATATCTCAGAGCTAACCAGTCATGAAGACATCTCTAAGGCCATTCATACTTTCTTCTCCTTTATTTTTGCCTCATCCTATTCTCCTACGATTAGCATTAATTAGGGCAAATTGTAAGGTCCTCCTTCAGTTGAGCTAGAAGATCTTTAATGTGCTGATTTCTCTATTGAAGAGATCAAGCATATTGTTTTTGATCTTGGTGGATCCATAGCCTCGGGCCTGATGGGTTTTCCATTTTATTTTATCAAAAGAATTGGGATCTACTCAAGGAGGACATCCTATTCATGCTTCAAGAGTTTCGTAGAGGACCTTTAGATATGCAAAGACTTCAACTATTTTTATATCACCCTTGCTACAAAGAAGGAAGAAGATCTCACAATTAAGGACCTTCGCTTAATTAGCTTCTTAAATAGTTTTTAGAAGAGCAGAAAGGTTAAGCAAATTTCTTCCTCTTCTTACTGCCGAGCCCAGTCAACTTTTATCAAAAGGTAGATGCATTCTTGAGAATTTCTTATGTGCCCTTGAAATGGTTATAGAAGGATGTAGACTCAAGGAGTTCTTTGCAAGTTTGATTTTGAAATAGTTTTGCTGCACCGCCTTCTGGTGCAGCAAGCATGCACTGGCTGCGCGGATTGACCGTCTGCATTTGCCGGCGCGCGTGCGATGGCCCAAAGGGTCTTGTCGCGCACCATATGCGCACCGGTACGCATGGACGATCAATCCACAAGGTCAATACATACTTGCTGTACCGAAGGGCAATGCAGCTAGTCTTTTTCTGCCTTATCTGAATGGTACTTTAGCATGCAAGTCATGCTTGGCATGATCCACATCATGTTAAAATGGGCTAGGCCATAAGCCACCGGCCCATTTGCCACCGCTATATTTGAAGGAACGTTCATTTGCATCTCATTGCTCTATACTTATCATCACCATCAAGAAAAACAACAACAATAATAATAATTCACGGTAAATAGCTGAGCAGTGGGTGGTGCGACCCACGTATTCTGGAGGCGGCTAAGCTCAAGCTCCTAAAAGGCCCAACCACTGGCCCGTTACGGTATAAATGGAACCTCCCTAATCTTTGATTTCAGCAGTCCTTTCCCATGTGAAAATCAAATTATGAGCTACTGATCAACACGCACGCTACCCACAAGAATAACTACTTGGAATTTTGGAAATCTGTACCGTTCCCATTCTAGTAAGTTGATCTTCTTGTTATACTCTCTCTCTCTCTAAGAATGGTAAGGGAAAGTCCTCCGTATATCATGAGGGCATCTTGGAAGATTTAAGAGCTTCCAGAACCCATTTTTATCTACTTGTTCACATTCTTTAGCAATCGATTCGAGGAATATTTGAGGAGAACGAGATGCTCTGATGGCCAGATCTTCAGCGCTCTCCACAGCTATCGCGACTCCGGCGATGAGTCGGTGCCCCTGATATCAGTGCCGGTCTTCATATTTTGCATGATTGTCTCAACCCTTTCGATCATATCGATGATCATCATCGCTTGCGGTCAGGGCCCTGATAGGGCTGGCAGCAGAAGCAACAACGTATTGTACTATGGGAGTGACTTCCGCAACACTAACGCAAAGAGCGGTGGTGGTAGAGATGGCAACGGAGGTGATGGGGGATGATACGGCCGGCCACTTCCTCTGGATAGTATTATCTTCTGCACGATTTTTGAAAGCAATGATGTGACAGCAAAACTCCTTTTGCGGGGCCCTCAGCGTCAGCGTCGGCCTAGCGCTAAGACTTCGGCTCCGGCCTCTAGCGCCAGCATCCAGCGATGGCCTTCAGCGTCGGCCACCAGCGTCGGCCACCAGCGCCGGCCCAGCGCTTAGACTTTGGCTCCGGCCTCTAGCGCCAGCCACCAACGGCGGCCCAGCGCTAAGACTTTGGCTCCGGACTCTAGCGTCAGCCACCAGCGTCGGCCCAGCGCTAAGACTTTGGCTCCGGCCTCTAGCGCCAGCCACCAGCGTCGGCCCAGCGCTAAGACTTTGGCTCCGACCTCTAGCGCCAGCATCCAGCGACGACCTCCAGCGTCAGCCTCCAGCGCCGGCCTCCAGCTCCGACTCCCAGCGTCGGCCTTCAATGACCAGTCTCATACAACGGATCCCGTGATCTAAGGTTTACTACCGAGCACCTCGTTCGCCAAAATCACGGGCAAGTGTTAGCTCGATCGGTAGTTACCGATATAAGCGGCCCTTATCCAGCAACAGCCCAACGACTTGCCGTTCGAGGAAACATCACAACAGGGAAGATTCGACGGTTCCAACAGAACGAGGTAAACGGGATCCCCGGCAGGTATAAAAAGAGGACCCTAGCTCCATGCAAGGGGGACTCTCTCTCTCTGGCTTCCTCTTTCAAATTCCACACATAATCTCCCTGTTTCACGACTCGCTGACTTGGGCGTCGGAGGGTCCCCACCGGAAATACCGGCCCAAGACCTTTTTTGTAGGCTCTAGAAGGAAGACGGCGACTTTTCTACGCTCACCATGATCCTAGCCCATTCGACGTTCATCATAAGTGAGTTGGCGGCAACAGATTGGCGCGCCAGGAAGGGGGGCAGTTCACGGGGGAGGAAGACAAAGTTCTCCCCGTGACCCCACCAATTTTCCAAGGGGAACGATGGTGACCACGCGAGCACAGGAGGCTTCCTCCAGTCAAGCAGCCGGGCGCCTTCCACGGGCTGAGCATTCGGAGGCCAATCTCCATGTTCCGCCCCCTGCGCAGATGAGCCAACTGGACCGGCTCGAAGCTCTGGCCCACCAGGTTCAAGATCTGACGACAATGGTCGGGGGCTACAAGAGCATCATTTGGCTGCTGCAACTCAGCCCCCTATGCTTGACGAAGGAATGCGGGGAACAGTCCAGTCTCACCAAGGTGGGACCCCACCTGAAATCTCCCACCGCTCACCCCCTGAGCCTCATCACCGAGGGACCTCGAAGCGACGGCGGTCCCCTTCTCGCCACTCCGGTCGTTCCCACCACCGGCCGGAGGAAAGAGAGTCTAGGCGGGCGCATTCTTTGCGCCGGAGATCCTCTTCAGCTCCCTCCTCTGATTCATCCCAAGATGGCACTCTCCGGAAAACCACCCGTCGGGCCGAGCGAAGGCTCGACGAGTATCACCGACGGTTGGACGAGCTCAGCCGCCGGATCACCGACCCTTACGGAACGGCTTATGAGCGCCGTCCCCCGCTTTCCCATCATATCATGGAGGAGCCGGTCCCGCCCCGGTTCCGTCTCCCCAACTGGATCCATACGATGGGATGGCGGATCCCCTTGACCACCTGGAGAGCTATAAGGTCCTTATGCAGGTCCAGGGAGCGACGGACTCCCTTTTATGTGTCGCCTTTCCGGCCACTCTCCGGAAAGCGGTGCGCGCGTGGTACTCCCGCTTGCCCCCGCGCAGCATCAACTCATTTCGACAGCTCGAGCGATCTTTCCTGGCACACTTTGATGCCTGTTGAAAGATCCCGCGAGTGGCAGATAGCCTCTTTGCTGTTCAGAGGAGTGGCGAGACCTTGAAGGATTTCGTCGCTCGATTTAAGGAGGCGGCGTTGGAGGTGTACAACCTGGAAGATTCCGTGGCCACTTTGGCCCTGAAACGAGGACTTCGCCCATCCAGGTTAACGTATTCCCTGGATAAGAAGCCTCCGAGTTCCTATGCTGAGCTTCTGAGCCGAGCCCAAAAGTACATCCATGCCGATGAGGCGGATTCTTCCAGGAGGGAAGGTGACAAGAACATCAATAATAAACCACCACCTACTGAACACGCTGGTGCACGACCTCATAAGCCCGAGCCTCCACGCCGTCCAGATCGCCGACCACAGACACTGGTTCTTAAGGAGCAATTCACCCCCCTCATGGCTCCCATCTCTCACATCCTGCTGGAGATAGAGGAGGAACCTTATTTCAAGCGTCCGACTCCCTTGAAGTCTGGGGCCCCCCGCAACAAGGAGTTTTATTGCCGGTACCACCGAGACTACGGCCACGACATCGAGGATTGCCGTCATCTGAAAAAGGCCATTGAGGAGCTGGTTCAGCAAGGCCACCTAAGCAAATTTGTTCGACGGGGAAATCTCCCCGCGTCGGGCCCCCCGGTGCCTCCGAGTTGCCCGGCTGGCGTAGATAATGCTCCAACTGAAAAGACTATAGCTATGATTTCTGGGGGAGCGGATGGTGGTTCGAAGAGGCAGCGAGAGGGAATAGACTCTGTAATTCCTTTCTTCGGAAAGGATCTAGAGGGGGTAGTTAATAAACATGATGACAGCGTCGTGGTGTCCATGACTATAGCCCAACATCCTGTAAAAAGAATTTTAATAAATAGTGGGAGCTCTGTGGATGTCTTGAGCTATGAGGCTTTTGTTCGGATGAACTTGTCAAGGTCTTTACTCTGACCCATTGCCACAACGCTAATGGGTTTCACGGGAGATTCAGTGAGTGTCGAGGGGAAAATTGCTCTCCCGGTCATGGCTGGAACCCCTCCATGTCAGAGCACTGTGGTTATAAATTTCCTGGTGGTCCGGGTCCCACTGGCTTACAACGCTATCTTGGGAAGACCAGGGTTGAATCTGCTGGATGCCGTAATCTCCACTAAGAGGTTATTGGTAAGGTTCCCCACCAATGAAGGGGTCGGAGAAATGAAAGGGGAGCAAAGCCCACTTCCACCTTGCTACCATTTGTCTCCCAGCCCGCTGAACGCGGCGTCGGCGACCGCCTCTGAGTCACTCGATCCTCGGGAGTTGG
Organism: Calamus simplicifolius; assembly: GCA_900491605.1. Classification (NCBI taxonomy): domain Eukaryota; kingdom Viridiplantae; phylum Streptophyta; class Magnoliopsida; order Arecales; family Arecaceae; genus Calamus; species Calamus simplicifolius. The sequence continues at coordinate 19,269 of UESW01002800.1, read as the reverse complement.
GAAGAAGGGGAGAGCCGACAGAGCACCTTCTAACCCTCCCCTTGGGTGATGACCCGACAAGGACTATTCAGGTGGGGGCATTGCTCCCAGAGGAAGCACGCCATCAACTTCTTACTTTCCTGCGTGCCAACACTGACGTCTTCGCATGGTCGTCCTCAGACATGCCGGGCGTCCCTGAAGAGGTAATCACCCATCGGCTTAACCTCAAGCCAGAGTGTCGGCCGGTCCGACAGAAAAAAAGAAACTTTGCTCTAGACAGACAGAAAGCTATCGACGAGGAGATCCACAAGCTAATGGCTGCGGGCCATATTCGGGAGGTCCACTACCCCGAATGGTTGGCTAATGTGGTGCTAGTCTGCAAGACCAACAGAAGCTGGAGAATGTGCGTAGATTTCATCGACCTCAACAAGGCATGCCCTAAAGACAGCTTTCCCCTGCCCCGAATCGATCAATTGGTGGACGCTACATCCGGCCATGAGGTCCTTAGCTTCATGGATGCTTTCTCTAGATACAACCAGATCCGGATGAATCCAGTGGATGAAGAAGCTACCTCCTTCATAATCGAGAAAGGGTTATATTGCTACAAGGTAATGCCTTTCGGGTTAAAGAATGCGGGAGCCACTTACCAGAGGCTGATGAACAAAGTCTTTGAGGGTCAGATAGGACGTAACATGGAAGTGTACGTGGACAACATGTTGACAAAAAGCGTCCATGCCATCGACCACATCACGGACCTAACAGAAACTTTTGACAACCTTCGTCGGTACCAGATGAAGCTGAACCCTCGTAAGTGTGCATTTGGGGTGACAGCCGGGAAGTTCTTGGGCTTCATGGTAACCCGGAGGGGGATCGAAGCAAACCCGGACAAAGTCCAAGCTATCTTGGACATGAGGCCTCCTGCAAATAAGAAGGAAATACAGCGCCTGACAGGGAGGGTAGCCGCCCTAAGCTGCTTCCTATCCAAGTCCGCTGAAAGGTGTCTACCTTTCTTCAAGGCGCTTCGCAGAGTCAACAAGTTCGAATGGACGAAAGAATGCCAGGAGGCGTTCGAAGGGTTAAAGGAATTCTTATCTACCCCGCCACTGCTAGCCAAGCCGACGGGTGGAGAAGAACTCCTTTTATACCTTGCGGCCTCCCCTGAAGCTGTTAGCTCTGTCCTAGTCCGGGTGGACACCGATGGCACACAAAGGCCCGTATACTATACGAGTAAGGTGCTTCATGATGCAGAGACCCGATATTCAAATATGGAAAAGATCATCTTTGCATTGATCGTGTTTGCCCAGCGTCTGCGGCCGTACTTCCAAGCCCACCCGATCACGGTGATCACAGACCAGCCTCTGAAGACAGTTCTTGCTTGCCCAGATACTTCTGGCCGGCTGGCAAGGTGGGCCCTCAAGCTGAGAGAATTTGATCTCTCTTTCCGCCCCCGTTCGGCCATGAAGTCTCAAGTCTTGGCAGATTTTCTGGTCGAATATACTTGGGGAATGGAGCACCCTAAAGAACCTCCTACGGACACTCAGCCCCTCGGAACCAGTGATGATGAATGGGTTCTTCATGTGGATGGGGCATCGAATTCTCAGGGGAGCGGAGCAGGCCTCATCTTGGCCAACTCGGATGGGGTTGTGACCGAGTGTGCACTTCGCTTCCACTTTCCAACCACTAATAATCAGGTGGAATATGAAGCTTTGTTATCTGGTGTGAGATTGGCTCGAGAGCTTGGGGCGAAACGCCTTAGGGCATTCACCGACTCCCAACTGGTTGCTGGTCAGATTACAAAGGAATACGAGGCAAGGGATCCCATCATGGCCCGCTACTTAGATATGGTGTACTCGCTGGTTTCCCCCTTTACTCACTTCAGCGTCAGCTACATTCCTCGACAGGAGAATGCTAGAGCTGACGCCTTATCCCGTCTTGCCACCTCAGCTGATGGGATGTTGGGAAAGGCTTACGTGGAGCACTTAGAAACCCCGAGTATTGATGCACCAAGAGAAACTTTACCAGTGGAGCAGGAGCCCTCCTGGATGGATGCCTATGTCCGGTACCTTACTGAGGGTACCCTCCCAGAAGACCCTGCCGAAGCTAGAAAACTTAAAAGATGGGCCTCAAAGTTTTTCATTATGGAGGGAAAGCTCTACCGAAGGTCGTTCTCATACCTATCCTCAGGTGTGTCGGTCCTACCAACGCCAAATATATTCTGCGGGAGATACACGAAGGGATATGCGGAAGCCATCTGGGGGGCAGGGCTCTTGCGTATAAAGCTCTACGTCAGGGGTATTATTGGCTGATAATGAAGGAGGATGCATCCGAACTCGTTAAGAGGTGTGACAGCTGCCAGCGTCATGCCAACATCCAACATCAGCCGGCGTCCCAGCTGACCCCTCTAGCTGCACCATGGCCCTTCGCACAGTGGGGCATGGACATCCTGGGACCATTCCCTCCTGCCTCTGGACAACGTAAGTTCCTAGTGGTGGCCGTCGACCATTTTACTAAGTGGATCGAGGCGGAAGCTCTTGCCAAGATCACAGAAGCCAAAATAAAGACCTTCTTCTGGAAGTCTGTAGTGTGCCGGTTCGGGCTACCGCACACCCTCGTTACAGACAATGGCCGACAGTTTGATAACATGGCCTTCCGGGAATTCTGTGATGGCCTGGGCATCCATCATCGATTCACTTTAGTAGGGCATCCCCAAACCAACGGCGCAGTCGAGGTGACCAATCGCATCATCCTCCAAGGACTCAGGGCTCGGCTAGATAGCTGCAAAGGACGCTGGGTGGAAGAACTTTCCAGTGTGCTGTGGGCCTACCACACGACGCCGCGAGCACCTACTGGGGAAACCCCTTTCAGCTTGGTCTTTGGGACCGAGGCGGTCACCCCAGTGGAAATAGGAGCTCCCAGTCCCTGGACAGAATTATACCACGAAGAAAGCAACTCAAACCAGCTGAGGGCTGATTTGGATTTGGTGGAAGAATTGCGAGACCAAGCACAGCTTCGCATGGCAGCGTTCCGTCAGCGAGCGGCAAAGTACTACAACGCTTGGGTGCGACCCAAGACATTCCGTCCTGGAGACCTCGTTCTACGAAAAGCTGAAATATCAAAGCCGACGGAAGGGGGCAAGCTGGCACCAAAATGGGAAGGACCATACCGTGTCAAGGAGGTACTACACCATGGGGCGTACAAAGTCGAAGAGCTAGATGAAAAACCGCTCCCTCGCACTTGGAACGCCGACAACTTACGCCGGTACTACCAATAGAACGCTATCGTCATTAATTTGAATCTATTTGATAAATGAATGATCACCATGTTCACTTACTTTCGGATGAGTATGTTGGCACCAAAGACCGGCGCCCAGCGTCGGCAACAAAGACCCACTCCGCGTTGGCACCAAAGACCGGATCCGTTCCGGCATCCAAAGACCGGCGCCCAGCGTCGGCAACAAAGACCAACTCCGCGTTGGCACCAAAGACCGGCGCCCAGCGTCGGCAACAAAGACCCACTTTGCGTTGGCACCAAAGACCGGATCCGTTCCGGCAGCCAAAGACCGGTGCCCAGCGTCGGCAATAAAGACCAACTCCGCGTTGGCACCAAAGACCGGATCCGTTCTGGCAGCCAAAGACCGACGCCCAGCGTCGGAAACAAAGACCAACTCCGCGTTGGCACCAAAGACCGGATCCATTCCGGCATCCAAAGACCGGTGCCCAGCGTCGGCAACAAAGACCAACTCCGCGTTGGCACCAAAGACCGGCGCCCAGCATCGGCAATAAAGACCCACTCCGCATTGGCACCAAAGACCGGATCTGTTCCGGCAGCCAAAGACCGGTGTTGTTGGCCCAGATGACAACCCAAGAGGGGGGGAGGGTGAATTGGGTTCTTTAAAAAATTTAAACCTTTTGAAATATTCATTTGCTTAGTGTGAGTGAAAGTGAATGCAGATGCAAAAATAAAGTACAATAAGATAGAGATAAAGGAGACACGACAAACACAAAGATTTTATAGTGGTTGGTGTATCCAACACCTACGTCCACTCCCAAGATTCACTTGGGTCCACACTATAATCTTCCTTGATTACAACCGAGTTGTTTTACAAGCTCACAACTCAAACTTGTTGTTTTCCCGTGATCACAACGAACCCAGCCGATTTTCTGGGCTCACCAGCACAAAAATCCTAACACAAGCTATACCAAGCTTGTACCGAGGTAAGACTACCTCCACTAGTTCAATCCCCAGATTGAACTAGACACAAACAAAAGAAATAATGTTTTTCAAGTATACAGCTCCTCAATGAGCAAATAATCAAGTAAATGAACAAGGTTTAGAAAAGCCTGATTTGTAGTTGGTTGGCTTTTGAGCTTTTCTTCTTTTCTTCTTCTCCTTGCTAGATTGAATCAAGCCTCAGCTCCGATTCTTCACAGTTGAAGCAGTTGAGAAGGGTTGAAAAGCAAGAAACTGATCCTCTTTCTCCGATTTGGGAAATCCACCAAAACTTTGATTTGAATGCCTTGGATTCCTCTTGAGCTTTTTGGAGTGGAGTGGATTTGAGCTAGAAGGTTTTTCTCTTGAGATTCAGGCTCTCTCTTTTCGGATTTTTGAATTGGGATTTCTCTATTTCCGTTTATCCTCTTTGTTTTTTTTTTTCTTTTCTTCCGTTCTTTTTCTCTCTTTCTTGAATGATAGTCTTCCCTTTTTATAGATTTCTTTCAAGCCATCTTTGGAAGAAAACTATCCATTGGAGTGTACCTTGCAACAAAATATATCTGTTCAAAATAAAGTAAAATAGAAATATTACCGTTAGAGCTGATCTGGCAATTTGATTTTTCGTTTCAGGTGGGTTGGAGTCGACTCTAACTTTTCTGGAGTCGGCTCTAACTCGAAACACTTTAATCCGTTAATTCTGGAGTCATCTCTGACTTTTCTAGGGTTGACAAGAAACTTTTCTGGAGTCGACTCTAACAGACCCGGAGTCGACTCTAAGTCGGGGCCAGAAAATCAACATTTTGTTTCTTCTGTGAGAGTCGGCTCTAACAGTCTCGGAGTCGACTCTAACTTCCGTGCCAGATACTGGAGTCGGCTCTGTGATTCTCGGAGTCGACTCTAATGTCTGCAATCTTACCTAGACATTAGATTCGATCCAGAACAAGATTTAACTCCTGATTTTGATCATTCAATCGACTTATATTCTGAAAAACTTAATCAAAATCATTAGAGCCTTCAATTGTTATACTCAAATAGTTTTGTTAATCATCAAAATCATCAATTGGGTCAATAATCTCCCCCTTTTTGATGATAACAAAAACTTTCAGTATATGCATTCAAAAAATTGATTGAACTAACGATTATAGTCATTTTAAAGCTTAAAACATTTTTAATGAAGGATTTGATGCCAATATTCAAAGTGAACTTTTAAAATTATGCATGAGTTCTATATAAGCCATCAATTATGAACATTTGAACTAAATGTACAGAAAATTGCAATTAAGCTTGTTGTTAAGCTCCCCCTGCATTGAATAGCTCCCCCTATAAAAATCAAATTTTAATTGAACTGATTAAAATTTCAAGTCTCTTTCTTTTTGCATAAACAATCATTTCTCCCCCTTTCTTTCTGCATATCAACCATCTCTCATTAAAGTTTCAAGTCTCTTTTTTGCATATATTTTTTTTGCATATTCAACCATCTCTCCCCCTTTTTTGTTATCAGCAATAAGGAGAGTATTAGATAAAGAAAGTTACTAGAGAAAAATTGTTGGTTCAATAAGACATAGGGATTCAAGCAGTCAATCATAGACAGATTTGAAAATTTGTAATTGCATTACATAAGTAAGAAACATTACATAAGTTGATTCAAATACATTCCAAAGTGAGATACATTAGGTGCTCAAAATTCCTAAATACAAACTATCAAGATAAAGTAAACCTAAGATACAAAAGAGTATCAAAATCAAAATCAAGGTCAGATATGTTTGAATACAATTTTCTTCAAGTGACCTATGATTTCCATTATATCATCTTTTTGAGATTTCTTAAAATTTTCAAGACAAGCTTCAATCTGTGAGATTGCAAGGTCAATGTCCTTCTTCAGTTGACCAGTTGCATGAACATAAGATCCCGAGCCATCAGCAATGCCTTCCATCCTTTCAAAGATTTTGTGAAGTTCAGCACCAAAGGATTCAACAGAATTGCTTATGGAAAAGGAAATCATGTCAAGTCTCGAGTTAAGTTCTTCTTTTAACTGATTGAAGTCTTCTTTTAGTTGATTAATCTCATGAGATCTCTGACTGTCATATTCAGCAAGCAAGGCTCTCAACTGACTAATCTGCTCATCAGAGAATCTCCCAGAAGCAGTAACAGATTGATGTGGAGGAGAGGGAACTGTGCTCGGTCCAGCTTCTGAAGGTCCAGCTGTAGATGGTCCCGCAATAAATGGATCAGGACTGATGGTCCCGCAGTGGATGGTCCAGGGATATCTTCTACTCTGGCCTCTTCAGCTCTATCTCTCTCAGCTCTTTCTTCTCTTCCTCCTTTCATCCATATATCATTTAACTTCTTGAAGCCCATCCGATGAATAGTAGAAATACTATAATAGTCAGTGTGCCTTAATTTCCTTAGGGGTTCATTATCCATAATTAGCACACCTTGGCTTCTAATATCAATGTCAGAACCATACCATATGGCAGTGTAGATCTTTTCTTTGTACCAGCCTCTGCCATATAACCAATCATCATGCCAGCTAGGTTGACTGGCTTTCCAGTTATAATACAATCCATCAAAAGAATGTCTCGCTCGAGACGTACTCAAATCTACCAATTTTGGGGAATAAAATTCTTCCACATATGTTGTGTAGTAACCTGAGCTCTAGATTTAATTGATTTGCAAGAATTTCCTCAAACTAGCTTACATCCCTCCCTAACATTCTTGACAATGCACCACTTCTATCTTCAAGCTGATATTCCATAATACCAATTGTGGGCATTTCCAACAAATTTCTAAGGATTTCAGCGGTTATTGCAACTCTAGTTCCTCTTACAATACTGATTAAACTGCCTTCTCCTCTACTCAAATCATTGTAAAACTCTCTCACTAAGGCAGGATAAGTGGGGATATCTAATGAACAAATCTTTTCCCATCCCATTTCTTTTAAACATTTTCCTATTGAGAAGCCCTTCGACTCAAAGAAATCAAAGTTGACCATCTTTCCAGTTGTGATAGTCTTACCGGCTAGTTGATCTACTTTGGGTGAAGAGGATGAAGGAGGGGAATCTTCTTGAGTGGCCGAAGAGGAGGATGGCAAGGGTTGCCTCCGAATCGTGTGACGCCTCGTGGGAACGGACGCTCCTCCGATGAAACCGCGCCTCTTAGGTGCCATTGAGTAGATTGGAATGTTTAATCAAAGGTTTGAGAAGATTGGGGAGGTTGGAAAGGCTTTGGAACTTCTTGGAGGGGTTTTGGGAGATGGATAAAATGATTTGGGGTCGACTCTGCCTTTTTATTTTTGACCTAGTTCGACCTAGAGTCGACTCTCGAAAACTGGGTGTCGGCTCCGAACCAAAAGTCTGTCAGCGCTCGAATTAGAGTCGGCTCAACAGAAGCCGGAGTCGGCTCTAATTGCTTAGACAGAACATCAAAAACTAAGGTATCGACTCCACAAATTGTTAGAGTCGACTCTAACAGTTTCAGAGATAAAAAATCAAGTTTCAATGATCTGAAACTATTCAACTTAATCATCAAACTCTAGATAAATGTTCCTTAGCAATTGGGGAAATAATGAATCAAGATCTAGATAGATTTCCTTGTTGAATATCGAGATTTTTCAAGAAATTGATGAAATCTAGATAGTTGTTCTTAAGAGTTTCAGAAAATTATTCCAAAGGATCACAAACTCCTAATTCTCCTCTAAGATAACAAAATCTCTCTTCACTTAAGGGTTTTGTAAATATATCTGCTAATTGTTCTTCAGTATTCACATAATCAAGACAAATTTCATTATTGGCTACATGTTCTCTTATAAAGTGATATCTAATTTCAATATGCTTTGTTCTTGAGTGTTGAATTGGATTTTTGTTAGATTGATTGCACTTGTATTATCACATCTTATAGGTGTCTTATCAAGTGTGATACCATAGTCTTCAAGTTGTCTCTTAATCCATAGGATTTGAGCACAGCAACTTCCAGCTGCAACATATTCTGCTTCAGCAGTAGATAATGCAACTGAATTTTGCTTTTTGCTAAACCATGAGATTAAGTTACTTCCTAAAAATTGGCATGCACCACTTGTGCTTTTTCTATCTAACTTACATCCAGCATAATCAGAATCAGAATATGCAATCAGATTTAATGTTGAGTCTCTAGAATACCATAAACCTACATTTTTTGTTCCACTTAAGTATCTTAAGATTCTTTTAACAGCAATTAAATGTGATTTTAGGTTCAGATTGAAATCTAGCACATAAGCAAACAGCAAACATTATATCTGGTCTACTTGCAGTTTAAGTAAAGTAGGGATCCGATTATACCTCGATAATATTTTTGATCAACCTTTTTACCTTCTTCATCTTTGTCCAGCTTGCATGAAGGACTCATGGTGTTCCGAGGGGTTTGATTGATTCCATACCAAACTTCTTTAGAATTTCTTTTGTGTACTTTGTTTGGTTGATAAAGATTCCCTCTTTGCTTTGTTTGATTTGGAGTCCAAGGAAGAAGTTGAGTTCTCCCATCATGCTCATTTCGAATTCTCCCTGCATTAACTTAGCAAATTCTTGACATAGAAGATTGTTAGTAGCACCAAATACAATGTCATCAACATATATTTGTACTACAAGTAAATCTTTATCTTTTCTTTTCAAAAATAATGTTTTATCAACATTTCCTCTTGTAAAATCATTTTCAATTAAAAATTTACTTAATCTATCATACCAAGCTCTAGGTGCTTGTTTCAAACCATATAAAGCTTTGTGCAATTTAAAAACGTGATTTGAAAATTCATGATCTTCAAAACCTGGTGGTTGTTCAACAAAACTTCTTCATTTATAAATCCATTTAAAAATGCACTTTTACATCCATTTGAAATAAATTAAATTCATATGACATGCAAATGCAAGTAATAGTCTAATGGCTTCTAATCTAGCTACAGGTGCAAAGGTTTCATCAAAATCAATACCTTCTTCTTGATTATATCCTTTTGCAACTAATCTAGCTTTGTTTCTAATTACTATGCCATTTTCATCTAGTTTATTTCTAAAAACCCATTTTGATCCTATAACTGAATGATCTTTAGGTCTTTCCACTAAGTCCATACATTATTTCTAGTAAATTGATTTAATTCTTCTTGCATAGCTAACATCCAATATTATCTTTTTCAGCTTCTTCAATAGTTTTAGGTTCAATTTGAGATACAAATGCAAGATGATTACTAATATTTCTCATGATGATCTAGTTCTTATTCCTTGAGATGGATCACCTATAATCAATTCCTTGGGATGACTATAAGCATATCTCCAATCTCTTGGAAGATCTACATCATTATGATTAGTATTAATAACATCACTTAGGAATCATTATCTTTAGCTTCTTGTTCATGATCTGAAGATACATCAATATTAAGTTTTTCAAGATCTTTTTCAAATGTTTGTATCTTCCTCATCATCAATCTTTTCAGAACTTGATGCTAAAGATTCATCAAAAACTACATGAATAGATTCTTCAACAATTAAGTTTCTTGTTAAACACTCTATATGCTTTACTAGTTGTTGAATATCCTAAGAAATTCCTTCATCAGATTTTGCATCAAATTTCCTAAGTTATTTTTACCATTATTATGAATGAAACATTTACAACCAAATGCATGAAATATTTAATGTTTGGTTTTCTATCATCCATAATTCATAAGGTGTTTTCTTTAAAATTGGTCTTATTAAGCTCTATTTAAGGATGTAACATGCTGTGTTAATAGCTTCCGCCCAAAAGTATTTGGGAGTTTACTTTCACATAGCATGGTACGGGCCATGTCTTCTAGAGTTCTATTTTTTCTTTCAACTACTCCATTTTGTTGTGGGGTTCTAGGTGCTGAAAAATTATGATTAATACCATTTTCATGCAAAAACTTTCAAATAAGTGATTTTCAAATTCAGTTCCATGATCACTTCTTAGAGACACTATGGTAGTGTTTTTCTCATTTGTGACTTTCTTGAAGAATTTCAGGAATATCGAGAAAGTCTCATCTTTGTGAGCTAAAAACATTACCCAAGTGTATCTAGAATAATCATCTACAATCACAAGACCATATTTCTTTCCTCCTAGACTTGTGGTTCTAGTTGGTCCAAAAAGGTCCATGTGAAGTAGCTCTAATGGCCTAGAAGTTGAAACAATATTTTTAGATTTGAAAGAACTTCTAGTTTGTTTTCCAAATTGACATGCATCACATATTTTGTTATTTTCAAAATCTAGTTTAGGTAAGTCCTTTTACTAAATCCATTCTAATTAGTTTTGAAATAGGTGTGTGCTTGCATGACCTAATCTACGATGCCACAACCAACCAATCTCATTCATATTAGCATTATTAGCAACTAAGCAATGATTACTAGTAGACAAATTGTCTAATCNCAGCTCAGCCAGCTTCCAGCATAGCTCGGCCACCTCAGCCTCAGCCAGCCTCAGCTCGGCCAGCCTCAGCCTCAGCTCAGCCAGCTCAGCATAGCTCGGCCAACATAGCTCAGCCTCCATAGCTCGGCCAGACTCAACATAGCCTCGGCCAGCTTCAGCATAGCTCGGCCAACATACCTCGGCCTCCGCAACCACGCTATGTCTTTTGCATCAAGGCATTTATGACCTCATAAAGGCCACGTATATCCACTTGCTTTAAGGCATTCAATGCCTTATTTTCTTTCATGCATTAAGGCATTTATGGCTGCCACGTTGGCCCTTGTGCCTCGGCACCTACCTCCACCGAGCCTTCGCCAGCCATGATGACTGAACCACAGCGTTCAAAACACCTCTGAGGAATCTGGCGCGGGAGAGTTCAAATTCACTATAACAGAATAAGATTCCAAACAAGGAATCATGCCAAGGTGTGGCTTATGACCTACAATAGTGGCCTAGGGACCACACAGCCACTGAGTCTTGAGCCATCGGCCAGCTCTCCCCCTTCCCAGCCGTCGATCCTCAACTAACCATATACGGATCCTACCGGCCCTGAACAACCTGATTCGAATCCATTTCAAATCCCAACAACTTTCAGACCTCGTCCAGAGCACGTCCAAGAAGTTAGGTGACCGCCTATAAATACTACCACCCTCAAGCCTCTCAGGTACGGCAATTCTACGCCCATTTATCATTCACAGTTCTCACACTCCGCCATAAAAGCTCTCACGAGAGCTCAAAGGAACTCTTCCCGGGGGATCCTTCTCCCCATATTTGTTGATTTCTGGTCTCCACTGACTTGGACGTCGGAGGGTCTTCCGCAGAGGGCCACCCCCAACGCCTCTCGCGTGAGGACTGTCTTGCAGGTCTGCCCAGGAGGGAACCCATGCTGCCAGCCCGATCAAGCCCGAGTCGGAGGACGGATCCCGCGGCAATAGAATGACGCTAGAGGAAGGGCCTCAGTCCCATTAAACTTGAAGAAAGGAGACAAGGATCTTGATCTGGAAGAGAACCTCTCCAATGGCTAATCGAAGAAGAGCAACTTCTAAAGCCCAGGACCAGGTCACCTCCCAGAGACCTGATCCGGTGAGCAGCGTGGCGCCGCCGCCACCACAGCTGAGACTCCATCGCCACCAGCTGTCCCAGTGACCCAGGATCAGTTCGCCACGCTGGTCCAGCAGGTCCAGGCCCTAACCCATCTGATTCAGGAGCACCTTACAGCTCCCAATCCAGTTATAGCTGCCCCTGCTCCATGCCTCCCCGAAGAGGTCGCAGCTCCTCTTTCTCCAGCCACTTCTTCTTCTGGTCCGCATGGAGTCGTGGACCCCCACATCGACCTAAGGAGGCCAGAACAGTCCCGCAAGGGGGCTGCGACAAGGATCTCCCCTTTTCTCGGCGGGCCCGATCCATCTCTCCGGTGTCCTCTCGCCACGACTCGACGCTGTCTCCACCTTCTCCCTGCCTTGACACAACAGATCGGCTTCTATAGCCGTGCTATGCGCACCAAGGCATTTATGGCCTCATAAAGGCCATGTGCATCTACCTGCTTTAAGGCATTTAATGCCTTATCTCCTTCCATCATTAAGGCATTTATGGCTGCCGCGTTGTCCCCTAGGCAACCTTTTGCATGAGGAAGGATGGCGTCATAAAGCCAAGACAAGGAGTTCTTGACTCCATGCTTCATAAAAGTCCGATGGCCAGTGGGCCTACCGCACCACCCAGAGAGTTTCCACATGCGGGACCCATTCTGGATGGCCTTCGGAGTGGAAGCTATCATCCCTGTGGAGATAGGACTTCCCTCTCCACGGGTGCTATCACGCCTCCAGAGTCAAGGAGAAAGCTTTCTTGCCCGGCGACCTCGTTCTCCGGAAAGCATCTGTCTCCAAACCGCTGGAGCAAGGAAAGCTGGCACCAACTTGGAAGGCCCCTATCAAGTGACAGAAGTCATCGGACCTGGCACCTACAAGCTCCAGGATCTGAATGGAAAATCCATTCATCGGACGTATAATTTAGACAACCTCCGCAGATATCATCAGTAGGGTACGCCTTCTACGGGCCCGCCTCGTTAAATTTTTTTTTTTGGCATATTGTTTTTATGATTTATGGCATGGTCACCACAATCACCTCTCCAAAAATCATAATGAAAAACGAATGCCACTTGCTGATCCTCGGCATGACCGAGTTATCTATTAAGCAGGAAATCTCCGAACCTCGGCTAGGCCGAGCAATAAATCTCTGAACCTCGGCTGGACCGAGCAACAAATCTCCGAACCTCAGCTAGGCCGAGCAATAAATCTCCGAAACTTGGCAGCGCCAAGTAAAATATAATCTTGAAGGCTCGGCTACAACCGAGTAACGGTCTCCGAACCTTGGCAGGGCCAAGTAAAATATAATCTTGAAGGCTCGGCTACAACCGAGTAACGGTCTCCGAACCTTGGCAGCGCCAAGTAAAATATAATCTTGAAGGCTCGGCTACAACCGAGTAACGGTCTCCGAACCTTGGCAGCGCCAAGTAAATATAATCTTGAAGGCTCGGCTACAACCGAGTAACGGCCTCCGAACCTTGGCAGCGCCAAGTAAAATATAATCTTGAAAGCTCGGAAACACTGAGTAATTATTTGAAGGCTCGGCAACACGAGTAATTTATTATTTGAAGGCTCGGCAACACCGAATAATTTATTTGAAGCCTCGGTCACAACTGAGTAGCAATTAATATTTGGAAGCCTCGGTTACAACCGAGTAGCATCTTTGAAGGCTCGGCAACACCGAGTAATTTATTTGAAGCCTCGGTCACAACCGAGTAGCAATTAATATTTGGAAGCCTCGGTCACAACCGAGTAGCAATTAATATTTGGAAGCCTCTGTTACAACCGAGTAGCATCTTTGAAGGCTTGGCAACACCGAGTAATTTATTATTTGAAGCCTCGGTCACAACCGAATAGCATCTTTGAAGGCTCGGCAACACCGAGTAATTTATTATTTGAAGCCTCGGTCACAACTGAGTAGCATCTTTGAAGGCTCAGCAACACCGAGTAATTTATTATTTGAAGCCTCGGTCACAACCGAGTAAATTAATATTTGGAAGCCTCGGTTACAACTGAGTAGCATCTTTGAAGGCTCGGCGACAACTGAGTAATTTATTATTAAATGCTTGGCAACAACCAAGTAGTAAATTTCCATAGCCTCGGCCAAAGATCGAGTGATATATTTCTGAAGGCTCGGCAACAACCGAGTAATAAATTCATCCATAAAAGTACGCTCTTTCTAGACCCATTTTATTCATTGAATTAAATTTAGTTTTTAAAAGGCCTGCGAAATTCTTATAACTCTCCTTGAAAGATGCAATAAGAAGCAGGTCGTATAAATCCTCGGCCGGGTCGAGCAATCTCCGTACCTTGGCAGCGCCAAGTAAAATATAATATTGAAGGCTCAGCTACAACTGAGTAACGATCTCCATACCTTGGCAGCGCCAAGTAAAATATAATGTTGAAGGCTCAGCAACACCGAGTAAATTAATATTTGGAAGCCTCGGTTACAACCGAGTAGCGTCTTGGGAAGGCTCGGCAACACTAAGTAATTTATTATTTGAAGGCTCGGTAACACCGAGTAATTTATTATTTGGAAACCTCAGTTACAACCGAGTAGCATCTTGGGAAGGCTTGGCAACACTGAGTAATTTATTATTTGAAGGCTCGGCTACAACCGAGTAACGATCTCCGTACCTTGGCAGCGCCAAGTAAATATAGTCTTGAAGGCTCGGCTACAACCGAGTAACGGTCTCCATACCTTGGCAGCGCCAAGTAAAATATAATATAATCTTAAAGGCTCGGCTACAACCGAGTAACGGTCTCCGTACCTCGGCAACAACCGAGTAATATATTTCTGAAGGCTCGGCAACGACCGAGTAATAAATTTCCAGAGCTGGAGTGCATCTTTTACAATCAAAAGCCTCGGCCAATCCGAGTGATACAGCACTAAAGCTTCGTCCCAGCCGAATAATCTCTCGGACACTCTAGCGCAACTAAAGCGCCTTATTTTACTTCAGCAAGAGGGCCGCCCAGGCCTTTCTCTAACCTACACATAAATAAACACTTCCTCTACAGAGGATCGAATGGCACGTCCCCTAAATAAGATTGCTCCAGAATTCTACTCCCTATATCCGAAATTACGCTTCGGACTAGGAGTGGGGGGCATATGATGAGGGGTAAAATCGTCATTGCATTGTTGATCGCTCACATAGGCGATGGGGTCGCGCCCGATCAAAACGCTCTGCTTGCCAACTGGCCTGCTGGCGCAACATTCTAGCAACGAGCGTCTCGTCATAATGAAGAAAGAGAACAAAAAGGAAAAAGAGCCACGTCATGTGCGTGGGTTCTCCCAAGGGCCCCCTCATTAATATCCGGCAGTCAAGTCAATAGGCTAGAGCATTTAATGGTGCAGAAACGGTCATAATGACTTGGCAAGCATTTAATGGAATAAAAAGAAAAGAGAAAGCATACTTCGGCCTCCATAGCTCGACTAGCATAGCTCGGCCAACATAGCTCGGCCAACATAGCTCGGCTAGCATAGCTCGGCCAGCCTCAGCCTCAGCCAGCTTCAGCATAGCTTGGCCAACATAGCTCGGCCAGTATAGCTCGGCCAGCCTCAGCCTCAGCCAGCTTCAGCATAGCTCGGCCAACATAGCTTGGCCAACCTCAGCCTCAGCCAGCTTCAGCATAGCTCGGCCAGCATAGCTCGGCCTCAGCCTCAGCCAGCTTCAGCATAGCTCGGCCAACATAGCTCGGCCAGCATAGCTCGGCCAGCCTCAGCCTCAGCCAGCTTCAGCATAGCTCGGCCAACATAGCTCGGCCAGCATAGCTCGGCCAGCTCCAGCCTCAGCCTCAGCCAGCTTTAGCATAGCTCGGCCAACATAGCTCGGCCAACCTCAGCCTCAGCCAGCTTCAGCATAGCTCGGCCAACATAGCTCGGCCAGCCTCAGCCTCAGCCAGCTTCAGCATAGCTCGGCTAGCATAGCTCGGCCTCCATAGCTCGGCCAGCTTCGGCATAGCTCGGCCAACATACCTCGGCCTCCGCAACCACGCTATGTCTTTTGCATCAAGGCATTTATGACCTCATAAAGGCCACGTATATCCACCTGCTTTAAGACATTCAATGCCTTATTTTCTTCCATGCATTAAGGCATTTATGGCTGCCATGTTGGCCCCTTGTGCCTCGGCACCTAAGCCTTCGCCAGCCATGATGACTGAACCACAGCGTTCAAAACACCTCTGCGGAATCTGGCGCGGGAGAGTTCAAATTCACTATAACAGAATAAGATTCCAAACAAGGAATCATGCCAAGGTGTGGCCTATGACCTACAATAGTGGCCTAGGGACCACGCAGCCACTGAGTCTTGAGCCATCGGCCAGCAATCCCCGCCTCCCAGCCGTCGATCCTCTAACTAACCATATATGGATCCTACCGGCTCTGTAACAACCTAATTCGAATCCGTTTCGAATCCCAACAACTTTCAGACCTCATCCAGAGCACGTCCAAGAAGTCAGGTGACTGCCTATAAATACTACCACCCTCAAGCCTCTCAGGTACGGCGATTCTACGCCCATTTTTCATTCACAGTTCTCACACTCTGCCATAAAAGCTCCCACGAGAGCTCGGAGGAACTCTTTCCGGGGATCCTTCTCCCCATATTTGTTGATTGCTGGTCTCCACTGACTTGGGCGTCGGAGGGTCTTCCGCAGAGGGCCACCCCCAATGCCTCTCGCGTGAGGACTGTCTTGTAGGTCCACCCAGGAGGGAACCCACGCTGCAGCCCGATCGCGCCCGAAGACAACATCTATCATCTTTGATTTCTTCAATAGACGATGGCTGAGAAGGGTCATGATCGAAATTAAGGCCGATCGAATCCTTGCCAAAAAATTAGGGGTTGGTAACGGTCTACGGTAAGGGTGATTGTCTTGTTGATAAATACTCCTTTTTCTAGCGAACCTCTGTTACCTCATATAATCTTTCCGTATTTTAGTCTGTGGGATTGACAACCGAATCCAAGGCTGATCGGCTATTGTTAGTGTTGTTCATCGATTAGAGCTGACGGTTGAGGAGTGGTCTTAGGTAGCCGAGGACCACCTAATCAGGCATCTTACCGGCCCTAGTGAGAAGCCTTCCCTGCTTAATTGAGACCTTCTTCCTCTTTTTTTTTTCTTATGTTTTATTTTATTTTATTCATTGAGTTTCTCTCTCTTCTACATGAAATCCTCGCTACTTGCATTCAATCTCGGTTACGATGTCGTGCGGTATAGGTGCTGGTCATAAGTTTGGACTAATCGTCTTATACCCAAATTTTGATTTATGTATACTTGGTTTGATGAGGCTTAATCTTATTAATCAACAGATCAAGATTTAAATATTAATTAATTATAGTTTGATCAAATATTTTATTCTACATTAATATTTAGATTTAATTATGATTAGGTTACTTAGCCAATCAATATAGTTGAACATGGATACGTTCGGATTTCGTCGTCTTCTACATCTTTAGATCATCAAAAAATAAAAAAATAAAAATTTAGAATTTATATGAATCTAAGAATAAGAAAGTTGACCGAATTTAATTATATTAAAATATAATTAAATTTATTATTATTATATATATATATGATATTTTTAAATAATATCATTCAAAATAAGAGGCAATAGATTTTGATCATAGATAGTTTTGATTTTGTTGTTATCCGAATCCAACGATAATAAGATGTCATGGTTATGTAGATTATGGATCATCTTCTTTATCAAGAGATACTGGATGGGTGATAATTTCAATTGTAGAACAATGTCAGAAACTTTTAAATAGAAGAGGGCAGAAAAGTAAGACCACATGTACAATTCGAAGAAAAGGTATTTGATAATTTTTATTCAAAGAGGTGAGAAAAGGTATGGCCATATGTCTATGCTTTCTTCGGTTTTGTATACGGTTCCAAAATAGTTTAGGCGCTAATTAAGGTTTTCTGAATTTTTTAAAATAAAAAAAAGGAGGGGCACCGTTTTAGAAATTTTTTTTTTAAAGAAAGGTTGCCACATGCTTTTCTTCTTGCACTATGTAGATTGAAACATTTGATAACTTTAAAAAAAATTTAGTTAATTATTTCAAAGTAGATAGAGACCGATTTGAAATAGAGTTACCTAGGTAAAGAGTAGCTGACTAATTAAAAGATGGGAGGTTTCACTATTAATTAATTTTTTGTATTTCTTCTAATCATACAAGCGTCCATGGTAGGCACCTAGTTTCAAGAAGTGGTTTTAAGAATATGTTTGATAAATTTTGTCTCCTCCGCTAATCGGACTGTTATCCGCTGTTGTAGTCTCTCCCTCTTTATTTATTTCTTTGTAACAGGATATTTATTTCCTTATTTATTTCTTTGCAATAGGAATATCATGGAGAAGCTTGCAAAGAAAATTTCTTTACTCTTCTAACGATAATCTATACTTATTTTAACAATTTAATTTGAACTTTATTAAATAAAAAAAATGCTGCAGATAACATCTCCCTTCGCTATGTAAAATTGCAAATGTCTTATATAAAACTCTCAGCAATTAATAAATTAGTGGACCTCGTCAGTTCCCACCGCAACACGCAAAAGGGCATAAATTAGTGGACCTCGTCAGTTCCCATTGCAACACGCAAAAGGGCATAAAATTACCGATATTAAATCAACAACATTTAGAATCTGGACATCGGATGGCTTGACGCGGTCTTCGGATCGCTTAGCCAGCTGCGAACCGTAGGATTCCCGTTTGCTGCATTTTTGGCTTTTACGAAGCTAACACTGTCGCATCTATTTTTAATATCATCCACTCGCTAGGTTTCCTCTTGGATGCTGGTAGTATTATTCCATCCCGTTGTTTACGTCCGCGACAGAGACTTTTTCGGCTTTTTCTGAACCAACCCCGTGACATGTGTTTAGACGCTTATAAGATAAGTTTATAATATTATTCCGCTTGCTTCATCTAAAATTATATAATAAGACTAGCACATTAGGTGAAAGTGGTCGAGGGAGTAGTTTGAAATCGTTTTCACATCTTAACTTATCTAAACATTGATACATATTTAATTAAGTATATAGTGATATATATTTTTTAAGAAAAAAAATGAAAATAAATATAGATAAATAAATATCTAATTTTATCTAAATATCTTGCAACTCTATAAAGTCCTTATTTTATATACACAATAATATTTCTGTTGTGGTATTGGTAATTAAATCGTTTTTAAAATCATATTTGTTCTCGTTTATTAATATTTAATTTATATTCATGTTGATTTAAATAAATGTATATGTAAATTCTAATAAATACAAATATCTAGCTTTGAAGCATTGGTTTCTTGAAGTCTCCGCACGGTGCCTTTCTTGCAAAGGTGTCCAGATTCTCCGGCACGCTATCCCCTCCAGCGTTACCATGTGCGAGCCACGACCTCGCCTCCGACCATTTGTTAGCGCACTCCACGTGGACAATTTTATATCACCCGCTCTACCTGTGACATAACGCGGTCGTTGCGCGTGACTTGTCCGTGGATTGACATCAGCTCTATCGCGGCAGAAATAATTTTCTTTATCTTTTTATTTAGAAATATAATTAACTTTCTTTCCT